>MU227685.1:1623551-1637769 GCA_018584345.1 Thuja plicata
ATTAATTTAATTCCTTTTTTATTTAATTGACAATTTTGTAATTTTTATTTAATTAATATGTCATAATATCAATTAAATAATTAACATAATGTTTATTTGCCAATGTAATGTGATTTTAGGAATTAATCAATTAATCAAGTACGATGATCGATTAGGACCTATGGTTTAGGTCAGATTAGTTTGAATTCGATAATTGCCTGTTTGATTTAGGACTTAGGTTTAATCAAGATTAAGGTTTCTTGATTAAATGCTGAGAGTGGGGGTCTAGGGTTTAGGTGACCATTTTTAGGTGATTACAGGGCCTAGTTGCTAGTCACAAAGGATATTACTTAGGCATTGAATATCTACGGCTCATGCTCACTCGCATGTCTGACACCCAGACTTTGCGAGGATGCGTGATCTTGCCACGTGTATATTTTCGTGGATGGGTAAATTAAGTAAAGGAAAAAACATGTGCTTCAAATCAATGGTCATGTTTTAATTGGTGATTGAATCTCGACCGTCTGTATTTAAAGTAATGAAGGAATTGATCAGACAGCTCACGCTCGCTCGCAATAAGAAGATGAAGGGATTGCGACGATGCGCGATGGTGACACGTGTCTGGTTCATCCAGCTTGTGAATGACGTAGAGAGAAATGCCAACATGTTGAGTTTGAGACTTGTGATTGGAAGAAAGTGGGCCCAGGGTGACAAGTGGGAAGTCATCCAAATTCAACAAAGATGAGAATCATCCGATGTGCCAGGAAATTTAGATCGACGATCAGAATTTAAACTTGAAACACATGTCGCGGATGAAACACTTGCAGTTGTAGTTTTTGCCAACGAAGTTCATCGCACGAATTGAGAATTTATGTTTGCGGGGAGGTACTTGGGGTAATAAATGAATTGGAGCGTCTGTAGCTTAAAGACTTGAAATCATAAAATTGTTCTAATCATTCTAATTTGAAGAAGCTACAGAGCAGAGGATTCGCAGAGCAAGAGAAAATTGCAAAAGAGGGGATTTTCTGACAAAGAGGAATTTGAGCAAAAAAGAGGAATTTGAGCAAAAAAAAAGTAAGTAATTAATTCTGAGTTTGTTGTTCTGCATAAATTTACGGTTTCTATGATAATTGTGGAGTTAAAATTCTATAAAATACTAGATTTGAAATTACCATAAAGGGAGAGAATTGTGTCAACCTGAGTGAAGAAAAAATATCAAAATGGCTCTGAAGAAGTATGTTGGCACATTCCATTATGAAGATAGGAGACTTCAGGATGATTTCCTTGAGATACTGCCAGATTTGAGAGAGGGTAAAGAAGAAAATGATATGTGGAAAGCCCTAACAAGAGAGGTGCGCCCTGGGGTAAAAGATAGATTTGACAAAATTGTTGATACTCATATGCCATTGAAAGGACTGCAAATTTTTAGATGGTGGTATGGGCAAGCTAATGCAAGGTGTCCATTCAGTAACGTATGGCAATATGACTTAGGTAAATTGGTTATGCCTATAGTCTTCAAGGATGTAGACCTAATTTTGGAAATGGTGACCGGATATGATTAGATAACCCATGAGATCAGAGATATTGATGGGAACGTGCTCCTAAGAATTGATGCTAAATCCATAAGAGAAGCTTTTGATCTGCACAGCCTTGAAGAAGTTATAGATAGAGTTGATTTGAAAATGTTTGAAGAAGCTTTTAATGATGCAGGGTTGGATGTGCAGGGGAAATTACTATTGCCATTTGTTAAAGAAATTAATGGAGTAAGGCTTGCTATTGATTCCATAAGAAATAAATTGGCAAATTGTGAAATTTATAACACCACATTAGTAAATACACATACAACTTTATACCAGGTGTTGGGGCTGCAAAATGTAAATAAATTTTCTAAAGCAACAATGTGGATATGTTGGGGTCTGCAGAAAACAGGAGCATAATTTATTTTAGATTACCCTACATATTTGGACAAGTGCATAAATGAAGGTTTAGCAGCAATAAAGGAAGGAAAAAGAGTACCTTTCAGGTGGTATTCCCTTCTCATGTATTTTATTCTTTTCCATTGCGAGCATTATTTTGCACAAGATATTGATTTAGAAATGGAGAGAGATGGTGTAAGGTTACCAGTTCAGTTGTGGACCATAGTTTTTTCATCAGATTGGGAAGGTGCTAATTTGGTGCCCTTTGAGAATGATTTTGCATATATGCTGAGGAAGAGGCTGATTCATCAAGTTGAGAATTTTCCATTTTTGTTAAAATGTTTTATTAGGCCTCTTGATTATGATGTCAAATGACCAAAATGCCATAATTGGGGTGACATTTATTTCTATAGAAATAAAAATGTGGTCAAAATATATGGATTCCCTGGAAGGCCTTTTATGCTTCCAAGATATGTACCTTTGAGGATTGGATTTCTAGAAGTTATGAGATAGATTGCAATATTGCAGGAGACTGATTTTCCAGCAAATAAGAAGAATGGGTACATTCTTCCTAGAATTAACAAATTTTCACCATTTTGTAGTGAAAAAAGGGTGAAAGAATGAATTATTTCATTTGTTGAGGCCCTATAATTTTGCTATTAGTTCAAAAGGACCAAATGATATTCAGGGTTTTTATGCAAGATTAATGAGGAAGATAGCTAGACCTTCCAGAGACACCCATCAATTTGATTTCCCTAAGGACATAATCAGAAATTATGAAGATATGAAGTCTCAGAGGAACAAGAAGTCATACTGGCATACATACAATGATATGTTGAGAGAAATTCATGAACAAGATCCAGCATATGAGCCCTTTCCAAATTGCAAGGATTGGGATAAGAGAATAAGAATTGTGCTAATAAATTTCGCTGAGGTATATGACACTCTGAATGAGAAGTTGGGATATAGTAAGAAATTCAAACTTACCATTGTACAAGACAAAGAAGATCTTGACAAATTGGTGCAAATTGAAGGAGCATACACTGCAGATGATCCAGAAAGGAGATCTCCATCTCCTATTTCTCCTAGGCCACCTCCTATTTTTGATGAAGGAGATGTTTCACAAGTGCATGAGGTCAGGGAGATCACTGATGACAAGGTAGTTGGGACTAGTTCTTCTATTAGAACAGAAAGAAGATTAGAGGAAAAACCAGTGGAAGTAGCCCCTGCAAAAGGAAAGATGCCTGCAACAAAGGCAAGCCAGTGCAAGAAGAGGGAACATCTAGTGGAGTCCTGAACCTTCCTTATGGGAGTGATGATGATGAAAAGGAGTATATTTATGTGCCTTTGGAGCTATTGGAAGGGAAAGATGCCCAAGCTCCCTTAGCCCCTATTTCTGACATCACAACCCTGGAGATAAAAGGAGTATTCCCAAGGGAATTAAGGGTTGAATCGTGTGATTCCAAAATAGATGATAGTGAATTCATCAAGTCAGTGGCTTTCAAACATTTGTTGTGGCAATATTTTGAGAAGGAACCTATTGAATTGATGAGGAAGAAGAAAGAGGAGAGACCCTTGGTTGATAGTGATGATCTCATTAAAGAGATAGAAGGGGAGATGTTAACAGTGTCTAATACATTGACCCCTGCAGAGGGAAGAGAAGTAATAAAGAAGGCAGGAATTTTGTTGACCCCTAACCTAAGAATTATAGATGCTATTGCATTTGATTCCATCATGAAGGATACAAGGTTAAAGAGGCCAAACATGCCTGGTATTGAACATATCACAACAGGCACTTTTTATAGTAAAGACCTTGGAGCTTTGGCCACTTGGGATTTCTCTACAGCAGGGCATAAGGGTGAAACCAGTTCAGGCACCAAAGGTAATGTCATTATAGAGAGAATTGCAGATGATAAGATGTCAGACACAACCAAGGGTCTATAGGAACAAGTTGCATATGTGCATGATGTTGCATTAAATAAATAAAAGATTTATGAAAATCTCCAAGAGCAATATAGGCATGTATATAGTGCTTATGAATAGAAAACCAAGGAGACACTGGACCTTCAGGGAAAGGTAATTTCTTTAGAAAGGAAGGTTTCAGAATTAGAGGGAGTAAGGCCTAAAGAAACTGGTGAGAGCTCAAAAGGATAGAAAAATCCTAGTGTACCATGGACTGTTGTACCATACACTCACCAGGAGGAAGTACCTCAAATTGCAGATGTGAAAAGAAAGGTTGTAGAAGAATTGCTCAATGAGGTAAAGGATTTGAAGGGACAATTGGATCAAGGCAGAAACAAATATGAAGATGCCAAGGAAAAAATGGTTAGAATAGCTATAATGACAATTTTTGAGAAGATAAATGCTAAGCTCTTTACACTCCATGAGGTGTGTAAGATTTTATATTTAGCTGTAAACAATATAGATAGTGACAGTAGGGTTGTTAAACCCACTTATCAAAAATGGATAAGTCGAATGGATAAGCTAAAAAATTTAGATTTATGTGCCAGAGTGGATCCCAGTGCTCCAGCAAATGCAATGCCAACTACAAAGCTGGTCAGATTATTGAGGGACTTCACAATTTTTCCTGATCACATTGAAGCAAGATGGATTGAGCTCAAGGGTGACTTTGAAAATTATAAGGACACTGTGGTCCCACCCTTGTTGAAGAATGATGAAAGTATCAAAGGATATACAGAGTGGGGAACAAAGACTATTGCAAAGGTTAATGCATTAATCAAGGATATATAACAAGATGTCAACATGCCACTCCTGCAAGAAAGTATACTAAATTTGGTTAATTCTGATGTTTTCTATGATAATTGTATTAAAGAGGTTAACCAAACCACATTGAAGTATAAATTATATAGATAGAAGGCAGAACAAATAGCTCAGCATAAATGGCCAACTGATGAAGAATACCAAGAGTGGATTAAAAGATATGTCCCTGATGATGACTAGAACAGAAGATTATTCTAAAGAATATTTCATAAGCAAATTTTCTCTTTCATCTCTCTTGAGCGAGCCAGAAAGCTATTAGATCTATAAAGTGTCATTATCATTTTGTTATAACTATTTTTGTTCTTTCCTATTTTTGTGGATCAATGTTTTCTTACATCTAAAGGCAAGATTGTAAAAGACATCTTTTAGTTTTGATGACCTGAAGCTTGTTGCAATTCACATCTATATAAGTGAATTTCCAAGGCATCAATAGGGTCTAAGTTTTAATCTAAAAAAACAATTTTCTCATTTTGGGTCGGTCCAAGTTGTATATGCATTTTTGTTTGAGATAATTAAGCATACTATTAAAGTTGCAGGTTCTATGGAGTTTTTATCTCTCATATGTGAACTTTGAGATGTATAATTTTCAAGGAGAAGAATACAAAGAGCATTGAAGCTTTTGTTCATTACATTTCTTGTCTCTTTTGTGTCATGTTTGAATTCTCTGAGATTCAATAACAAGTTTGTTGAATCTTGGTTGTATTTCGTTTTGAAATATATTTATGTTCATTACTTGATGATAATGTAATGGATTATATAGATGCTTGAGATGAATTAGAAGGATTCATAGGTGATTACTTAAATATTTTGATAAGTATGGGGTTTGTATGTGAAGATTGATATTCCTGTCATAAGGTGGTAGGATAGATCATTTTTTATTGAAGTTTATTCTGTGAGAAGGATTGCCCAATGAATATGGCACTGGTCAGGTGTTAGATATTTCAGTTCAAGGATTGTATGCAAATAAAATCTTTATTGAATCATTCATATAATTTCTATTGTGAGGAAAATAGTATTCCTATTTGTCACCTTACATATTGTTGTTGAAAATAGAAGAAGTAATAGGCAAATATCTGCTAAATTTGAGATTAAGATAGATGATGTAAGAATGTGAATCTCAAGAAGGTTAACCCACCTTAATCCTACAAAGTTCAAAGTGTAGAAGTAAAATAGAGGTCTTGTCAGTTGGTCCTTTCCCATTGGATTATTATGTTGTAATGGTTTGTAGCTAAAACCTAGGTAATCATCCTTCAGAAAAGGTAGTTGAAATCCTGCCAAATCAGGAGCCAACAAAATGGTGACTCTACTGGGGAATATGATGCATGGATAGTGTACATATTCTTTCAGAGAAGGCACCTATGTCATGCTAGAAGTGTCTTATCAGAAGATAGAGTCATTGTTGCGAAGTGTTGTCAATATTAGAACGTGAAAAGGGATTTGTGTTTTAGCGGGAAATAGTGAATCTGATGTTTTGGGTTTTTTCCCTTGTGTAGTTTTGCCTAGGTTTACCATTTGAAAAATTTCCCTTAGGGGTGGCGAATCAGTCAAAAGGTTTCAGTATTCTAGTGCATTTATATTTCAGAAAATGGCAGACAAAAGAAAAACTGCTAAAGCAAATCCTGACATCCCTCTATTTGAGGAATTGCCTCCTGCAGGTAGAAAGAACAATAATAAGAAGTGAGGGGAGGCATTTCATACATGGAATCCCAGAGATAATGTTCACAAAAACCGACTATACCATAATACAAGTAGGGAGACTTCTTCCTTAAGTTTAGAGTCTGAGAATACTAGAATTTTTAGTGGAACCTTCTCTACACCTTTCCAAGCAGACCAGGAATTTCAAGATAAACTCATTTCACCTATGGGAGACCCTATGTGTAAATCTAGAGGCTCAAAAGATGAGAACCAACAAAGTAAAACTAATAACACCCAACAAAAGAATTCTCAGTCAAGATTTATCCCTTATATTAAACAAAATCTCATTGATTTGGATACATCTACTGTTGAGTTTGATTCTATAGCTACAGATCATGATGAACTCATGGCTGAGCTAGAAGTGCTTAGGAGAAAGGTTGTTGAGGAAGATGTCAGACGCTTGCATTTGGAGAAGGAGAAGGAAAAGGTGAAAATGAATGCTCTTCTTGGAAGAGAGGCTCTGACGAGAAGGATGATTGCTTTGCAAGAGCATAATAAAAGGTTGGACCACAATTTTACAACCTTGGATACAGAACTATTTGGGAATATCCCTGATATGCAAGCAAAAATCAAGGAATATGAGAAGTCTTTACAACAAGAGGAAGGCCCTGTTGTTGCACAAGTTTGTCCTTATCAGCCTGTCATCAAGGATAGTATTGTTTCAAGCAAAACTGATGTTGCTGCCAAAGTGGTGGATAAAGGCAAGTAGAAGGTGGTGGGTATCCAGATAAATGAGCCTGTAGTCACAACTAAGAACACCCTGACTATGTCTAAGTTAGATCTAGAATTGGAGAAAGCTAGACAAGAGAGAGAAGATCTAGCCAAGGAGTTGGAAAAAGTGGAGAATGAAGTTGCTGCAGAAGAGATCAGGAGACAAATCACATTCTTGAAATCCACGTCTGCTCAAGCAACACCTGCCAGCCAGGGTCAAGGTATGTCTTTTGGAAATACTATTAAAAATACAAATACTCAAAGTATAACTTCTCTAGGAACTAGCTCAAACACTACCAAGCATAATATAATTGGGAATACATCTAATGCTAATACTCAGAAGAATATAGGTGCTAGTTCTAGTCAAGGATTTGAAAAGAAACCTATATTCATGGAAAGATATAGGCAAATTTATTTTCTAGGAATCCCTGGATGTCCTAATGAGATTCCCAAGAACCTTAGAGATAAGGTTAGTAAATTCATAGGGAATAATGCTATTATTGGTGAACAACATTTAAGAAATTTCTCTGATTTGTTAGATGATTATGAAATAGAGCATGAGGATGTAGTTATGAAGATTTTTGTACATTTGTTAGTTGAGGATGATAGGGATTGGTTCAGAAGACTCCCTGATGATAGCATCAACTCTTGGGAAGATCTAGAAAAGTGTTTTAAGGAACAATATGGAGATCACACAAATGTTGGTTTTATTTTGAATGAATTCAATAGTATCAAGAAAAGCCAGAATGAGTCTACCTTTGATTTCAATGTTAGATTTCAAAAGGGTATGTACAAACTTTTCCAAGTGATGAGAATGGAAGAAAATGTCTACATAACTACATAATTCAATGCCTTTGACAACAAAATGGCATATATTCTCAGAGACAAAGATCCTAATACTTTAAGAGATGATTTTAAAGTTGCTGTGAATATAGAAAACAATAGGAGAGCGTCTGGTAAACTTGGGAGAAGGGATGATCCCAAGTTGTTTAATCCTAAAAACAACAAAAGGGATGGAGATAAGCCTGCTGGCAGCAAAAATATTGAGGAAGATAAAATGGATCAGATGATAGGTCTTCTAAAGAACTTAAATCCTCAGGTGTTGAATACAAATAAGGCATGCAATAACAATGATAGATCGCCGTATGCTAACAATTTTAGCAGAAAAAATAGATTGTAGAATTTCTCATACAACACAAATTGGAAGGATGGGAAACCATTAAATGAGTCTGCTAAAAATACAAATGAAAAGGGTACACCTGACCCTCTGTAGAGAAATACTATAAATGCAGCAGAGGAGGTTCCATGGTGTGTTGCTTGCTAGTCTCCTCACTCCCCTGGCTACTGTGTTGTAGCTCAATCTATTGTTGCATCTTAGGATGTTGATGAAGAGGATCCTGAAGAGAAGAATCCTGATAATACAGCTTGCAACATGATTGGATCTGGTTGTGATTATGAAAGTGGTTTAGACTGTGAAGAAGTTGATCAAGATATTAACAATAAAAGACAACTTTATGAGGGTTATCATTAGCAAGTGTTTTCTAACGATGAAGAGGAAGTTGATAGGAGAGCCTACAATATGACTTCAAATGTAGAACATATCAACTTGAGGAAGCCTTCTAAAGAAAAGATTGATCAAATCACAAGTGATATGGTTGCCTAGGTTCAGAGCAATTATGGTTTAAGGAATAGAATTGTAAATGACAAGTTAGATAAATCTACTAGAATTTTTATCAAAGACATCACTCAGAAAGTGCAAAAAGCTGGTAAGGAGCAAGAGCCTTTGATTGTGAAGATCAAAGATCCAAAAACAAAATGGGAGGCTAAAAAGAGTGTACCAGTTTCAAATGTTGACAAGAAGGAGGAACCTGCTCCTATCAAACCAGTAATCTCAAGGACTGACAAGGTGGCTGGGGATTCCATATTGCAACCCCAAGTAAAAAAAGGTATGAATGTTGATGTCCTACCTTCTGCTCCTCTTGATATGTTTTCTATGCTTTCACAAATGACTATAAAAGTACCCATGTCTGAGATGTTTAGAATTGAAGATTATAAAAATAGAACCCTAGAATGGATTAATGGTGTAGGGAAAAGTACTAATGTGGGAACTAAAAGGATTGTGGATGAAAAGGCTAAGAGTACACCTAAGTATAAAGAATATGAAGGTGTCATTTCCCAAATTCCCCCCATGTACCTAGATAGTGCCATGACATCCTATGTTGAGGATATAGATCCTTTCTTCTTGAGTTTAATTGTAAATGGAAAAACCTTGAACAACTGCATGATAGATTCAGGAGCCTCAAATACTGTGATGCCTATGAAAATTATGGAGTCTTTAGGCTTGAAAGTAGATACAAAGCAGGGAAGATGTTGTGCTTTAGATTAAAGAGAGGTTTCTGTCATAGGAACCATCAATGCCTTGCCATACAAGTTAGTTGCATATCTTGATGCTGACCTTACAATGATTGTATTAGTGGTAGACATACCTCCTAGGTATGGAATGCTATTATCAAGTGGAGTGTAGCCATGGGGGGTAGCTTGCAATGTGATTTGTCTTTTGCTACTTTTCATGTTGGTAATAAGGCCATTAAAGTGAACAGATAACCTAGAGTGACACACATGGTTGAGGAGCATATAGAGGCAGTAGATGCAGATGATACTTGTTTCCTGGATACAGACATAGATTCTTTCAGGGTAGAACTTCTGGTTTGTGGAAAAATAAAATCCCTGCATCAATTGCTCAGGAGGTTAAAGAATGTTCAGATTCTGATTAATTGTGGACTATGTACTTTGATGGTGCATGTTCTAAAGAGGGTACAGGGGCAGGTGTTGTGTTCATTTCACCTAATAAAGAAACTTTCAAATTTTCCTTCACTCTTACATTCACATGCACAAATAACATTGTTGAGTATGAAGCATTGTTATTGGGACTTAAGGTGGATGCTAAGCACAAGATAAAAAAATTTGCATGTGATAGGGGATTCTGAATTGATTGTGCAACAAGTTAAGACATCATATGCTTCAAAGAATAAAAGGCTTAAGTAGTACAGAAATGTTATGTGGGATGAAATTGAAGCCTTTGATTCTTTTGGTATCACATGGATGGACAGATCAAGCAAAACGATGGTTGATATGTTAGCTAATGTAGTAATAAAGCACAATGATGAGTCTTTCATTGGGATTTCCACAGTTGAGGTGCAATCCAGGCCTTCCATTCCTGGTAACATTGAGAATTGGCAAATTTTTGAGGATGACAGTGATATAATAAATTTTTTACTGTCACAGGACAAGTATGATTCTCAGGAGCTGGACTGTAATGCATTTTTTGAAATAGTTGATGGCAAAGAAACAATCTTTGGTCAGGAAATATTGTAGCTAAAGACAAATAAGCTGCCAAAGGGTCTTGTAATGTTAGAGAATGCATTTTACAACCAAGATAGATTCACATCAGAGGTGAAAGATAAGAAGCCTGAGGAGTTAGAAGAGGTAAACCTTGGTATTGAAGAAACTCCAAAGAAGGTTTACATAGGTAAGAAACTATCACCTGAAATAAGGAAGTCATTAATAGACCTATTAAGAAAATATAGACATGTTTTTGCATGGTCTTATGACGCCCTTAAAGCCTATAAACAAGATTTGTTTAAGCATGTGATTCCTTTGAAGGATAAAGTCAAACCATTCAAGTAGAAACAAAGGCCTATTAACCCAACATTGGCCCCTAAGATGCAAGAGGAGCTAATGAAATTAAGGGATGGAGGTATTATCAATCTAATCAGACATTCCTCTTGGGTTTCTAACTTGGTGCCAGTCAGAAAAAAGAATGGAGACATTAGGCTATGTGTAGATTTTAGAAACCTGAATATTACATCTTTGAAGGACAACTATGGGTTGCCCAATATGGAAGCCATGTTACAACAGGTAACTTGCTATGAGCTGATGTCCATGATGGATGGATTTTCAGGTTATAACCAGGTGCTAGTTGATGAGAAGGAACAATTTAAAACTGCCTTTACTACACCTTGGGGAACTTATGTTTATGTTAGGATGCCTTTTGGCATTACAAATGCTAGAGCAACATTCCAAAGAGAAATGGATGTTGCATTTGCTGATTACATAAACAAGTTTATGGTGGTTTACTAGGATGATCTTACTGCATATTCTAAAAAAGCTGAAGACCATTGCAAGCATTTGGAAAATATATTTATTAAAGCTTTAGAATATGGGGTATCTTTGAATCCTAGAAAATGTGCATTTGGTGTAACAGGAGGTAAACTTATGGGACACATTGTATCTAAAGATGGTGTGAGGATTGACCTTGAAAGGGTTGCTACTATTGACAAAGTCCCAAAACCTAAGAATGTGAAAGGAATCCAATCTTTCTCCAGCCAGGTAAATTTCTTAAGAAGGTTTGTTACAAACTTTGCTGAAATCAGTAGGCCTATATCTAAAATGTTGAAGAAGGGTGAAGATATTAACTGGGATGGTGAGCCTTCAGCTGCATTTCAAGAAATCAAGGAAGCAATAAAGAATGCTCCTGTGTTGAGGACTCATGATTATACTAAGCCAATGTATATCTTCTCATTTGCTTCTTTCCACACAGTTGCTGCAGTTATTTTTTCAAAGGAATGAGGAGGGTTTTGAATAACCAATAGCTTTTTCAGAAAATCTCTTCAAGCAGCAAAGCTGAAATATGACATAAGTAAAAAGTAGGCTTATGCATTGGTCAAGGCAGTCAAGGCTTTCAAATGTTACTTGGTTCGAGCTATTGTTATTGCTTTTGTTCCTACAATAGTAGTAAAGGATATTTTTTCCCAACAAGAGGTGTCTGGCGGGAGGTGCAGATGGATAAATAGGATTCAAGAGTTTAACATTGACATCTAGGTCACCAAGTTGGTTAGAGGCCAAGGATTAGCAAAATTGATGACACAAGCTAATCTAGATGCAAATCAGATAAATCTGGTTGAAGAAGAGGACTGCCCATACATCTGTGATGTAGACACATGTGACTGGTATATTGATATTATTTATTATTTTTAGCACATGATTTCTCCACCCCATATGACAGAAAATGAAAAAAGAACCTTGAAATCGTGTGCTATCAGGTTTGTTATTATAGGTAGTGAGCTGTGGTGGAGAAGTTCAGACGGTGTCTTGCTAAAATGTGTTGATAAAGAACAATCAGTCTCATGAAATGTGTCCTACCTTATTTAATGATGCTCATGAAATGGTAAGGAAGTGTGATGCTTGTCACAGGTTCTCTAGTAAGCTCAAACACTCAGGGAATGTGCCCTTAAAGCTAGCAGAAGTGCAAGCTCCTTTTCAGCAATGGGGTCTTGATTTTATTGGAGAGATAGTCAACAAGTCTAGTGGTGGACATTCATACATACTGGTGGCAACAGATTATTTCACCAAATGGGTAGAGGTTATTCCTACCAGGAAATCTACTAGAAAAGTTGTGAATGACTTCATTCTAAATAACATAATCTCTAGGTTTGGCTATCCTGAGAGAATTGTCACAGACAATGCAATGTATTTTAGGTCTGAAGAGTTTTATGACTTCTGTGACAAATATGCTATTACCTATTGATATTGTGGTGACTGATCATGTAGTGGGTGGGCCAAAAAAAATTTGTGCTTTTTCAGGAATAAGATTTGCTTTTTCGGGAAAAAGAAGACCGACATTGTAAAACCCTAAAATGGTCAATTTTAGAGGTTGCCCTAAAACACATGTTATAAGCGGTTGAGATGCATAATGCATTGTAATGTTGGTGTACTATTTTTCTGGATAGTAAGAAAGGTTGGACGGCTGTGTAGGTGGATGTAGCCCAGGTTTTGGGTGAACCACGTTAAATCTGTGTGTTATCTGTGTTTAGTTTCTTTCTTCTATTGTTTCTAGGTATAACTATTTATTCTTATATTGTTCTGGTTCTATCAAACCCTAACATTACCAGGTCCACTTCCTCACCATACCATCCACAGGGAAATGGACAGGCTGAATCATCAAATAAATGCTTACATAAGTTTATTAAAAGAATCTTGGATGATAACAAAAAGGCTTGGGATTCCAAGTTGCCATTCAAATTATGGGCTGATAGGGTGATAGTAAAGAAGGCAATAGGTGTTGGACCTTTTGACATTGTCTATGGGATCCAAGTGAGGTTGCCTCAAAATAATTTAATGAGCCTCTACAAATTTGTCCAAAAGTATGATGATGACATAGTTGATGATATGCAAGAGAGGATGGATGAGTTGGTGGGCTTGAATGAGCATAGAAGGGATGCTTCTGTAAAACATGCTAGATTGAAATCACAAATGAAGTACCTATATGAAAAAAAGGCAGTGGAGAGAAAATTTGAAGTTGATGAGATGGTCCTTATGTGGAATGCCATGATAGAAGAAAATGGGAAACATGGAAAATTTGACCCCGTTTGGCTAGGACCATATCTCATTGAATCCAAGTGGGGAGATGACTCTTACATTTTGAAGGAACTATCTAGAGGCATTCTTGAATTTCCTGTTCATGGATAATTCTTGAAGAGGTACTTTTCTAAAAGTATCTATGTTTCCATGAGTAGTAGTTAGGTTCTATACATTTTGTAATTTATGTGAATACCCCTGTAAATTCCTATACAATGTTTGTCTCCTGTCTGTATATATGTTGTTAGCTTTGTGTGGTTTTCCCAGTGCTCTTTGAAGAAGTTGTCAAAGCTATGTCAAGCGTAACCTAAGATTCTAAATTCTTGCATAGACACTGTAATCACCTAAAAATGGTCACCTAAACCCTAGACCCCCAATCTCAGCCATTAATCAAGAAACCCTAATCTTCATTAAACCTAAGTCCTAAATCAAATAGGCAATTCATCACATTCAAACTGATCTGACCTAAACCCTAGGTCCTAATCGATCACCTTACTTGATTAATTAATTAATTCTTAAAATCACATTACATTGGCAAATAAACATTATGTTAATTATTTAATTGATATTATGACATATTAATTAAATAAATATTACAAAATTGTCAATTAAATAAAAAAGGAATTAAATTAATTATAAAAACATAAATGTGCATCCAAAATGAATTAATTTATTAAAAATGCATATGACATCATCAAATCCAGTTAACTGATTTATCA
>MU227685.1:1637819-1652805 GCA_018584345.1 Thuja plicata
TTAATTATAAAAACATAAATGTGCATCCAAAATGAATTAATTTATTAAAAATGCATATGACATCATCAAATCCAGTTAACTGATTTATCAAAATAGAAACAATCCAGTTCCACTTAGTTAACTGATTCTCCACTGTTTATCATTTTGGAAACATTTCAGTTAACTGTGTACTGATTTTGGAAGTTTCCAAAATAACTGATCAGTCAGTTCAGTCAACTGACTCTCTCGACCAATCAAATCACTTACACATGGATTGTGCTTCTTTAATCGAATCTGAGCCACTCTTTTTGTTCGATCTTGACTGTCGATTCGAGAGAGATTTCTATAAAAGAGAAACTCTTTTCCTTCACAAAGGATCCTAATTTTTGCTTAATGTTATTATGCTGCATTTTCGTCTTAGCTTCTTGCATTCTTAGTATAATTTTTATTTAATATTTGTTGTTTATTACTTTCAAGCAAATTAATATATTTTAGAGCACACTTTTGATTTGGTGTTATTAAAATGAATATCTCACACTCAATTTGGTGCTTCTAAAATGAATCCTAATTAGCTTTGAATGAATAACAAACTGCATTTGCATTTAGATTAATCATTTATTTGCATTATCATAGATTTAAATCCTTCATTTAGGTCTTCGGTGTAGTCACTAAGCTTGCAATGACCTGAGAGCAAGCTCATACTCCTGCCTTCTAGAAGGCAACATGTTGACTCTTCCAGACATGCAGGGTGAATGAATCGATATTCATTCCTGTATGTAGCTGAAGTGTATGGCTAAATCAGAGGCCCACATTTAGCTATCACAGACACAAGTTATATATCATCCCCAAAAAGAGCCACTGTTGGCACTGCCTAATTTTATTAAGACTTACTAGGATGTTTTACCCCTACATTTGAATCTCCTTTAGATTCTCTAGGTTTGTCTCTGAAAAACCCTTCATATTTATTCCCCTAGTTAAAACCCTAGTCCATTTTGTGTGAGATGTCAAAAGCCCTAAGTATAATTTAAAAATATTTGAAAAGCCTTAGAAAACCCTTAAACATTATGTTTTGGTGTTATCTTTTGTTGAGGGTCGCAACTTCATTAAGTCACTTAAGTTGTGGTTGTTGCGCTAGGTCTTATAACTTTATGTTATAACCCCGAGTATTAATCCCATTTAATATTTTATACGTCACGTCTTATCCTAAGTTTTAAGTCTCTTATAATCCTTTGAAGATCGTACAGCTCACGCGAGTGCACATCTCTGAAAAGAAACCATTGTGTGGCTGCGAGATGCATCCACATGGAGATGGCAGGGCCACCAGTAAGGGTTGCACTAAAGAAGATCTGCGGTCTGCGCTCGCTCGCTGGTTTGACAACCAAAGATTGTGACGGTGCGTGATCCTTACACTTGGACTCAGCTAGACATCAAGCATATGTGGTGGGACCTATGTTTGTCAATGAAAATTGAATGATGTGGAGTAGTACGTGGAGAGTACATGTCACCTTTTCTGAGGTGGACATTGAGCTGGAGATACAATTAGACATGGCAATGAATAGGGTTTTGCCACGAAGACTGCTGAAGTGTCCTAAGTCAAAGGGGCCCAGTTTCTAGTCATGAAGGATATTATTGAGGCATTGAAGATCTATGACTCATGCTCACTCGCAAGTCTAACACCCACACTTTGCGAGGATGTGTGATCTTGCCACGTGTATATTTTTTTTGGATGGGTAACTTAAGTAAAGGAAAAAATCATGTGCTTCAATAAATGGTCATGTTTTAATTGGTGATTGAATCTTGACCATCCGTATTTACAGTAATGAAGGAATTGATCGGATGGTTCACACTCGCTCGCACTAAGAAGATGAAGGGATTGCGATGATGCGTGATGGTGACACGTGTCTGGTTCATCCAGCTTGTGAATGACGTAGAGATAAATGCCAGCAGAAAGTGGAGGAAAGTGGGCCTGAGGTGACAAGTGGGAAGTCAGCAAAATTCAACAAAGATGAGGATCATCCAATGTGCAAGGAAATTTAGATTGACGATCAGAATTTAAACTTGAAACACATGCCGTGGATGAAACACTTCTAGTTGCAGTTTTTGCCAGCAAAGTTCATCGCACAAATTGAGAATTTATGGTTGCAGAGAGGTACTTGGAGTAATAAAGGAATTGGAGCGTCTGCACCTTAAAGACTTAAAATCATAAAATTGTTCTAATCATTCTAATTTGAAGAAGTTGCAGAGCAGAGGATTCGCAGAGCAAGAGAAAATTGCAAAATAGGGGATTTTCTGGCAAAGAGGAATTTGAGCAAAAAATAAGTAAGTAATTAATTCTGAGTTTGTTATTCTGCATAAATTTAGGGTTTCTAAGATAATTGTGGAGTTAAAATTCTATGAAACCCTAGATTTGAAATTACCATAAAGAGAGATAATTGTGTCAACCTGAGTGAAGAAAAAATATCAAAATGGCTCCGAAGAAGTATGTTGGCACATTCAATTATGAGACTTCAGGATGATTTCCTTGAGATGCTACCAGATTCGAGGGAGGGTAAAGAAGCAATTGATATGTGGAAAGCCCTAACAGGAGAGGTACACCCTGGGGTAAAAGATAGATTTGATGAAATTGCTGATACTCATATGCCATTGAAAGGACTACAAATTTTTAGATGGTGGTATGGGCAAGCTAATGCAGGGCGTCCATTCAGTAACGTATGACAATATGACTTAGGTAAACTGGTTATGCCTACAGTCTTCAAGGATGTAGACCTAATTTTGGAAATGGTGGCCAGATATGATCAGATAACCCATGAGATCAGAGATATTGATGGGAACGTGCTCCTAAGAATTGATGCTAAATCTATAAGAGAAGCTTTTGATCTGCATAGCCCTGAAAAAGTTACAGATAGAGTTGATTTGAAAATGTTTGAAGAAGATTTTGATGATGCAGGGTTGCATGTGTAGGGGAAATTACTGTTGCCATTTGTCAAAGAAATTAATGGAGTAAGGCTTGCTATTGATGCCATAAGAAATAAATTGGCAAACTGTGAAAGTTATAACACCACATTGGTAAATACACATACATCTTTATACCAGGTGTTGGGGCTGAAAAATGTAAATAAATTTTCTTAAGAAACAATGTGGATATGTTGGGGTCTGCAGAAAATAGGAGCAGAATTTATTTTAGATTGCCCTACATATTTGGACAAGCGCATAAATGAAGGTTTAGCAGTAATAAAGGAAGGCAAAAGAGTACCTTTCAAGCGATATTCCCTTCTCATGCATTTGATTCTTTTCCATTACAAGGATTATTTTGCACAAGCTATTGATATAGAAATGGAGAGAGATGGTGTAAGGTTACTAGTTTAGCTGTGGACCACAGTTTTGTCATCAGATTGGGAAGGTGCTAATTTGGTGCCCTTTGAGAATGATTTTGCATATTTGCTGAGGAAGAGGCTGATTCATCAAATTGATAATTTTCCATTTTTGTTAAAATGTTTTCTTTGGCCTCTTGATTATGATGTCAAACCACCAAAATGCCATAATTGGGGTGACATTTATTTCTATAGAAATACAACTGTGGTCAGAATATATGGATTCCCTAGAAGGCCTTTTGTGCTTCCAAGATATGTACCTTTAAGGATTGGATTTCTAGAAGTTATGAGACAAATTGCAATGTTGCAGGAGACTAATTTTCTAGCAAATAAGAAGAAGGGTACATTCTTCCTAGAATTAACAATTTTTCACCATTTTGTAGTGACAAAAGGGGGAAAGAATGAATTATTTCATTTGTTGAGGCCCTATAATTTTGCTGTTAGTTCAAAAAGACTAAATGATATTGAGGGTTTTTATGCAAGATTAATGAGGAAGATAGCTAGACCTTCTAGAGGCACCCATCAGTTTGATTTCCCTGAGGACATAATAAGAAATGATGAAGATATGAAGTCTCAGAGGAACAAGAAGTCATACTAGCATACATACAATGATATGTTGAGATAAATTCATGAAACAGACCCATCACATGAGCCCTATCCAAATTGCAAGGATTGGGATAAGAGAATAAGAATTGTGCTAACAAATTTCACTGAGGTATATGACACTCTGAATGAGAAGTTAGGATATGGTAAGAAATTCAAACTTACCACTGTACAAGACAAAGAAGATCTTCACAAATTGGTGCAAATTGAAGGAGCGTACACTGAAGATGATCCAGAAAGGAGTTCTCCATATCCTATTTCTCCTAGGCCACCTCCTATTTTTTATAAAGAGATGTTTCACAAGTGCATGAGGTTAGGGAGATCACTGAGGATAAGGAAGTTGGGACTAGTTCTGTTGTCAGAACAGAAAGAAGATTAGAGGAAAAACTAGTGGAAGTAGCCCCTGCAAAAGGAAAGATGCCTGCAACAAAGGCAGGGCCAGTGCAAGAAGAGGGAACATCCAGTGGAGTCCTAAAACTTCCTTATGGGAGTGATGATGATGAAGAGGAGTATATTTATGTGCCTCCAGAGCTATTGGAAGGGAAAGATGTCCAAGCTCCCTTAGCCCCTATTTCTGACATCACAACCCTGGAGATAAAAGGAGTATTCCCAAGGGAATTAAGGGTTGAATCATGTGATGCCAAAATAGATGATAGTGAAATCATCAAGTCAGTGGATTTCAAAAATTTGTTGTGGAAACATTTTCAGAAGGAATCTATTGAATTGATGAAGAAGAAGAAAGAGGAGAGACCCTTGGTTGATAATGATGATCTCATTAAAGAGATAGAAGGGGAGATTTTAACAATGTTTGATCCATTGACCCCTACAGAGGGAAGAGAAGTAATAAAGAAGGAAGGAATTTTCTTAACCCCTAACCTAAGAATTGCAAATGCTATTACAATTGATTCCATCATGAAGGATATGATGTTAAAGAGGCCAAACATGCCTGGTATTGAACACATCACAACTGTCACTTTTTATAGTAAAGACCTTGGAGCTTTGGCTACTTGGGATTTTTCTATAGCAGGGCATAAGGGTGAAACTAGTTCAGGCACCAAAGGTAATGTCATTATACAGAGAGTTGCAAATGCCAAGATGTCAGACACAACCAAGGGTCTACAGGAGCAAGTTGCATATGTGCATGATGTTGCATTAAATAAAGAAAAGATTTATGAAAATCTCTAAGAGCAATATAGGCATGTATATAGTGCTTATGAACATAAAACCAAGGAGACACTGGACCTTCAGGGAAAGGTAATTTCTTTAGAAAGGAAGGTTTCAAAATTAGAGGGAGTAAGGCCTAAAGAAACTGGTGAGAGCTCAAAAGGACAGAAAAGTCTTAGTGTACCATGGACTGTTGTACCATACACCCACCAGGAGCAAGTACCACAAATTGCAGATGTGAAAAGCAAGCTTGAAGAAGAATTGCTCAAGGAGGTAAATGATTTGAAGGGACAATTGGATCAAGGTAGAAACATATATGAAGATGCCAAGGAAACAATTGTTAGAACAACTATAATGACAATTTTTGAGAAGATAAATGCCAAGCTCTTTACACTCCATGAGGTGTGTAAGATTTTATATTTAGTTGTAAACAATATAGATACTGACAACAGGGTTGTTAAACCCACTTATCAAAAATGGGTAAGTCAAATGGATAAGCTGAAAAGTATAGAGTTATGTGCCAGAGTGGATCCCAGTGGTCCAGCAAATGCAATGCCAACTGCAAAGTTGGTTAGATCATTGAGGGACTTCACAATTTTGCCTGAGCACATTGAAGCAAGATGGATTGAGCTCAATGGTGACTTTGAAAATTATAAGGACATTGTGGTCCCACCCTTGCTGAAGATTGATGAAAGTATCAAAGGATATACAGAGTGGAGAATGGAGACTATTGCAAGGGTTAATGCATTAATCAAGGATATATCACAAGATGTCAACATGCCTTTCCTGCAAGAAAGTCTACTAAATTTGGTTAATTCTGATGTTTTCTATGATAATTTTATTAAAGAGGTTAACCAAACCAGAGTGAAGTATAATCCATATAGATAGAAGTCAGAACAAATAGCTCAGCATAAATGGCCAACTGATGAAGACTAGAATAAAAGTGGATTAAAATATATGTCCCTGATGATGAATATAACAAGAGAATATTCTAAAGAATATTTCATAAGCAAATTTTATCTTCCATCTCTCTTGAGCGAGCCAGAAAGCTGTTAGATCTATAAAATGTCAATACCATTCTGTTATAACTATTTTTTTTCTTTCCTATTTTTGTGGATTGATGTTTTCTTACATCTAAAGGCAAGATTGTAAAGGACACCTATCAGTTTTGATGACCTAAATCTTGTTGCAATTCACATCTATATAAGTGAATTTCCAAGGCATCAATAGGGTTCAATTTTTAATCTAAATAACCAATTTTCTCATTTTGGGTCGGTCCAAGTTGTATATGCATTTTTGTTTGAGATAATTAAGCATATTGTTAAAGTTGCAGGTTCTATGGAGTTTTTATCTCTCATATGTGAACTTTTAGATGTATAATTTTCAAGGAGAATAATACAAAGAGCATTAAAGCTTCTGTTCACTACATTTCTTGTCTCTTTTGTGTCATGTTTGAATTCTATGAGATTAAGTAATAAGTTTGCTGAATCTTGGTTGTATTTCATTTTGAAATATATATTTTTTCATTACTTGCTGATAATCTAATGGATTATATAAATGCTTGAGATGAATTAGAAGGATTCATAGGTGATTACTTAAAGATTTTGATAAGTATGGGGTTTGTATGTGAAGAATTATATTCCTGTCATAAGGTGGTAGGATAGATCATTTTTTATTGAATTTTATTTTGTGAGAAGAATTGCCCAATGAATATGGCACTGGTCAGGTGTTAGATATTTCAGTTCAATGATTGTATGCAAATAAAATATTTATTGAATCATTCATATCATTTCTATTGTGAGGAAAACAATATGCTTGATGCTTAATTCATAGATTATTTGAGTTGATAAATTAGCTATTTGTCACCTTACATATTGGTGTTGAAAATAGAAGAAGTAATAGGCAAATATCTGCTAAATTTGAGATTAAGATAGATGATGTTGTAAGAAAGTGAATCTCAAGAAGGTTAACCTGCCTGAATCCTGTAGAGTTCAAAGTGTAGAAGTACAATAGAGGTCTTATCAGTTGGTCCTTTCCCATTGGATTATTATGTTGTAATGGTTTGTAGCTAAAACCTAGGTAATCATCCCTCAGAAAAGGTAGTTGAAATCCTGCCAAATCAGGAGCCAACAGGTGTATTTAGGCACTACAATCACTAAGAACCCTTATGAGGTTGATCCTTTCTACATGACCCTATTAATAAATAACAGGCTTATAAGAAATTGTATGATAGATTCCAGAGTAGCGATAAACATTATGCCTTTCGAAGTCATGAAAGAACTAGGATTGTGGGTTGATACTACATATGGGAAATGGTATGCCATGGATAACCATTTTGTCCCGGTTGTTGGTCTTATGAAAGATGTAGAATTAAAAATTGTTGCTTGTCCTAAGGCTTCTTATAGGACTGATATCACTATGGTTGATGTCCCTCCAAATTATGGAATGTATTTATATATAGTGGTCAAGTTTAGTTCGTGGCCATGTCCAGTTAGACTTATCTTATACTATCATACCTGTGAATGGAAAGGATATTAAACTTGAAAGGGAGCCTAGGTATTCATACATTATAGAAGACATAGATCCACACCATATGACATGCTTCTATCACTTAGACATGGAGAATCTCACAGTTCAATTAACAAAATTAAAATTACAAAATACGAAACCTATTAGCATTCATGCCCATAAGAGTCAAGATCAAGTATGGAAGATGTATTTTGATGGAGAATGTAGCAAGGAGGGAAATGGATCAAGGGTGGTGTTTATATCACCAGAGGGACAAACTTTCAAATATTCATTCCTTTTGATATTTGAATGCATGAACAATGTTGCAAAATATGAGGTCCTTTTAGTAGGGATGAATCTTGCTTATAGGCATCGAATCAAAATGTTAAGTATATATGGAGAATAAGAGATGATTATTTCCCACATAAGATCTAAGTATACCACTAGAAATACAAGGTTGTAGCAATATAAAAATGAGCTATGGGATATCATTGAACTATTTGATGCATTCTCAGTAGGTTGGGTGGACAAATCAAAAAATATTATGGAAGATTTCTTAGTGAATGTGGCTTTGAAACAAAATGACATTACAATAAGTGGTATATCAAAGGTTGAAGTCAATATGAGGCTTTATGTCCCTGCTAATATTTACAACTAGAAAGTCTTTGAAGATGATGATGACTTGTTGAAATTCCTATGATGTGATGACCAATATGGTTCATAGGAAATAGATTTGAATGCATATGTGGAGCAAATTGATGGGAAGGACACTATATTTGGGAAAGAAGTAGTACAATTAAAGACCAAAAAAATTCCCAAGGTACTAGTGGCACTAGAGAGAGTTTTTTATAAGGATGATAGATTACATTTCAAGACAACACTGGTCAGAGAGGAAGATGTTGAGAAGATCAATCTTGGAACATAAAATTCTCCTAAGAATGTATTCATTGGGAGAAAACTCACTCTAAAGGTAAAAGAAAATTTAATAACTTTATTGAGAAATTAGGCATACATTTGCCTGGTCTTGTGATGACTTGAAAGCATACAGCGAGGATTTGTTTAAGCATGAAGTATCATTGAAGTCTAATGCCAAACCATTCAGACAAAGGCAAAGACCGATCAACCCCACTTTAGTACCAAAAATGCAAGAAGAGATCATGAAGCTTAGAGATGGGGGTCTCATCAAACCTATCAGACATTCAACATGGGTGTCTAATCTGGTGCCCATAAGGAAGAAGATTGGGGATATTAGACTATGCGTGGACTTCATAAATTTGAACATCTCTTTCTTGAAAGATAATTATACACTTCTAAATATGGAAACACTATTACAGAGGGTAACTGGTTGTGAATTATTATCTATTATGGATAGTTTTTCTAGTTATAACCAGGTTAAAGTGAAAGAATCATAATAGTATAAAACAATTTTCAAAACTCCTTGGGGCACCTATGTCTATGTAAGAATGCCTTTTGGATTGACCATTGCGGGAGTCACTTTCCAAAGGGTCATGGATGTAGCATTTGTAGAGGTAATCAATGTGATTATGGTAGTTTATCAGGATGATTTGACTGCATACTCAAAAAGGGAAAAGGATTATTGCAATCACTTAGAGAATATTTTCATCAAAGAACTCAAGTACAATATTTCACTAAACCCAAAGAAATGTCATTTGGGTGTAACAAAAGGAAATTATTTGGGGCATATAGTTTCCAAAAAAGGGGTAAATATCGATCTTGATAGAGTTGATACTATATATAATATTCCAATTCCTAAAATTGTGAAGGCTATTCAATCATTTTTTGGTCAGATTAATTTTGTAAGGAGATTTATTTCTAATTTTGCTGAGATAGTAAAACCAGTTTTAAAAATGTTGAAGAAAGATACAAAATTAGATTGGGATGTTGAAGCACCTTATGCATGTATAGCTATTAAAAGGGCCATTAAAGAAGCTCTTGTGTGAAAATCTCCTGATTTGTCCAAACATTTCCAATTTTTTATCTTTTGCCTCTTTCCATACCATTGTTGTTTCCATACTGTAGAAGAATGAAGAAGGCCATGAATAGCCTATTCAAATTTTTACCAAAGCATTACAAGATGCTGAATTAAAATATGACAAAAATGAGAAACAAGCTTATGCATTGGTTAAAGAAATAAAATCTTTTAGACCATACCTGGTAGGGGAATAAGTTATTGCCTATATGCCCAATGAAACAGTTAAAGACATATTCAAATAACTACAGGTGACTGACAGAAGATGCAGATGGATAAACCAATTAGAGTAATTCAACATCAACATCCATATCACAAAGCTTGTAAGAGGGCGGGTATTGGAAAATTTGATGGCAGAATCAAACTTAGAGGCTTCTCAGGTAAATAATGTCAAGCTAAAAGAAGTTGTTATCAACATAGAAATAGTCCCTTGGTACTCAAATATAGTATACGAGGTGTCCTGATGGCCTGAATAAAAATCAGAAAAGATCACTGAAATTACAAGCAGCTAAATATGTGTTAATAGAAGGAGATTTATATTGGAAGAATATAGATGTTCTGTTATTGTTATGCTTGGACATATACCGATATGAGAAAGTAATGAAGGAGATGCATGAGGGCGTGTGTGGTGGGAATTTATCAGCTAGAACCACTACTCACAAAATCCTTGAGGCTAGATATTATTGGCCTAATGTTTGTAGGGATGCATTCTCATATGCGAGGTAGTGTGAAGCTTGTCAAAAATTCTCTGGAAAACTGAAATACCAGGGAGCTTTACCATTAAAACCAATGCAAGTGGAAGAACCTTTTATGATGACATTAATTTGCCATTAGTATGCAAAGAACACTTTCGGTAAGCATACACCGAAAGATAGGACAAAGAGCAAACCAAAAATGCAGATACAAGAGATCACCGAAAACTGCTAAGTACAAATAAAATAGACGACTCAATTTTGTGTCTAAACCAAAATTGCAAAGTGGAAAGGATAAAGAGGAACCCAAAAGTGGAACCCGACAAATAGGTCATAGTGAAAACTGAGAGAACAGTTAAAGAGGAAACTGAGAGAACAGTTCAAGCAAGGAGCCTGAAAGACAGTCAACTAATTTCATAGCATAAGCGACCGTCATAAACTGAAAGTCAGTTGCAACCTACAAAAAGTGGATCTAACTTCCACGTCAGATAAAATAGTCATGTTCTATTTAAAGAGTCTTGATTTGTTTTTAAAACCATTTTTTAGGGACAATAAACATGAATGCAAGTGATTTAATCAGTCTAACTGATTTAAAACACATAGACTAGGAGATCAAGGTAAAGTTAAAAACCTGTGATCTTAGAGTTAACATTGTTTTATGTGAAACTTGATTAGGTCAATCTATCTTATAAATAGACTATGTAATAATTAATTATTATGCACAAGAGAGGGATGTGAAAGGATATGAGAGGATGAATGAAGCATACGAACACATCTATGGATCAGATTGAAATTTTCATGAACCAGAACAAAAAAAGGTGAATTTGGTTAGCAAGAACCAAGAACAGAGACTATCGAGCATCAGAGGTATTATTCAATCACATTAGGTGATATACTTATTCATTTAATCTTAAATGGACCTATAATCAACAATAGGAGATTGCATACACCAGGTCAAATTGTAATCTGCTATCATTCTAACAAGTGAAGCAAAGTGTAAAAATCCTTTCAAGGAAGGTGGATTTTACAGTCCAACTATAAATCTCTTAATCGAGTGCACACTCAACAATGTTGCTAAAGTTCTTAACCAAGTAGAATTTAATAGGTCTCCACAAACACTCTTAACTGGGCAGATCATCAGAAGTGATCAAATTGTAAGCCTTAATCGGCCCCTTCCAATCTGCAGATAGTGAAGAATTTATGGGTGCCATCCCCACAATAGTTTTTACTTCCTAATACGAGTTTTCTGCGATATCATATCTTGTGTTATGTGTCAATTACTTTAATGAATGTTTCTATGAATGTTCACATGTACGGTTAAGTTTATGAATTGATATATCTTGCATCAAGATAGTATAGAATAGATGATTGGATAAACATTTGATAGCTTAAGGGATAAAGGTTAAAAGATACAAAAGTTTTAGAGGTACTGATTCACCCCTCCCCTCTCAGTACACACTTCCTATTAATTCCAACAATTGATATCTGAGATAAGTCTCTTCTTTGGAAAATCTTAAAGGCTTAAGAGAAAAGATCATACAATGGAGAAGTAAAGACTTGATAAAAGTATTGAGAATAAGAAGCTAGAAATTTAGATATTCTATGAGAAGTATAAAGAAGTTAGAATCAATATGAGACAACTGTTAGATGAAAGAAAGATTATGGCAACTTGTTGTAATGAAATAGATTATCATGAGGAAGAGATACCAGATTTCTTTGAGTCTTCAGGATCAACTACAAGAAAATCATCAGACACATCAGAAGAAAGCATCACAAGCCTAAATGAAATCAATCAACATATGACTGGACAAGTGTGTAAGATCTAAAATTTGGATTGAATATGAGGTCTCTAGATAATAAGAATTGCATATGAGGAGAGACCCTAAATCCAATTTTAGTCTTATACACTTAATTATTATGATAAGGAATTGAGAATACTTGTAAAGAGTTAAGGAGTAAAATACCTACCTCATATCATAGCAAACCTGAAGAATGTTATTTTCTGAGGCCTGTACACTATTTCTAGAAAATCTAAAGTATGATCTAGAAAAAAAATTCAAAGACAAACGAAACCCAAAAATATTTTTTTGATCCGACAACATCTTATGAAAAAGGTAATATCAACCCTGACCTACACAGGTCTGACAAAAAATCTGTTCGCAGATCCTGATAGTTCGCTGAAAAGGGTATCTAGATCTGAGTTCAAATCCATAGTCGCGAATCTGTACCTACAAGAAAAAGAGATTTGTTTTTTGGGGGGGAGGGGTTTTCCTTATTCAAACCTCGGTTTTGGAATTAACCTCAAATATATAATTGAAATTGCAGAAGTAAACAAAGTAAATGCATAAATTCACCTTGCTTGAAAAGGTCCTTGTGGAGGATTCGAATCCTTGAATCCACAAGTGTGTATGCACTAATGGATCTAGAATTTAGAATGTAGGATTTCTTCAATAAATTTCTTGTAGATATCCAACACCAAATCTTGAATGGGTTCCTGAATATGAAGAGGCTTGGAAGAAGGTGGATGGAGAGATCACCAAAAAGGGCACTATGTAGCTTGAATCCTTCAATGGCTTCCAATGGATCTCCTTGATGAATGATTGAATGCTTGATGATGGATAGATTCTTTCTTCAAACCTTTCTCCTTAGCTTTCTTGAACTTCACTTGATAATGCTTCTCAATTTCTCAATAATGCTTAGGCTTGGATAGAGGACTTTGAGAAAATGAGAGGAGAAAGGCTCCCTTTTATACGAAATTAGGGCACAATCTTCTAAAGAGGCTGACATAGGAGAATTAAATTCCCATTAAATCCTTTACCCCTAGGAGAGGACCTATATTAAATATAATTTAGGAATCATCACTTCGGAACCCAAAACAGCCGACTCAGAAGCGAGAATTAACCTTTTCAAAGACTGACATCTAGAAACTGTGAGATCCTGAAATCTGGACCCTGGGTTAAGGTCAAGGTCAACCATGACCTAGGTCAGGGGTGAGGTTGACCTTGACCTAGGTTAGGGTTGAGGTTGACATAGACCTAAAAGGTTGACCTTGACCCTGAGGTCAAAGATCTCAAATCTGCAGTCTAGAATGCCAAAATTTGGCTAGAGAGAGGTGGAAAATGGGGCAGAACAGGGGAAAGCCAGGTCTAAATTAGGAACCCATTCAAGGCACTTGAAATGACCCCAAACCACTTACTTAGAAGGCTCAACCAGTCTACCATGGAAGTTCTTCCATTTTCTGACTATACATTTAGCCCCCACTTTAGCAAGAGTATGGACTCAACACAAACTCTTGGTAAAGGAGATCATAAAGAATAGACAATCTTATTGGAATAAAAAAGGGACAAAGAAATCCTCAAGCCCCCAAGGGACTTAAGTCTTTATCAACCCTAAGATCACAATAAGAGATACATCACTAGTTAAGGAGAGAGAGAGAAAGGGTGTGATTATCTTGCCCAATGAGAACTTATATCCCATTGTGAACCACACAAGTAAACAACATAACTAGAAAGATGGAGTTGAACCACCTAGTGAATGTGGCTACTCACTAGTCAACCCATCAGGGAGATCTGTTCTTAAGGACACCTTCCGACCTTAAGGGATGAAAACTTTGAAAACTGGAGGGATCAAGAGATCCATGTAAATTTAAACTGGAGGGATCAAGAGATCCTAAAAAGTAAAATGTCCATGCTTTAAATATTAGTTTTCAATCCATAAAGGGAAAAAATTTTAAGTGTTTTGAAAATATTTTGAACATGTGGTGTGTGTGCAGAAAGTGAGTAGAGTGTATGCCCCCATGTTAAAGTCATTGCTAACACTTTAACAGGAGCAATGGCTTGAACGGAAACATAAACAACTCTACGGATTACGTTTCTACTATGAGATGCCCCCAAATGAAGACAAATCAAGGGAAATAAACAAAAACATACAAAAGAACATAGAAGGGATATACCTACTGTGGGGTCAGTATGAGTATAAGATAACATGTGCATATATAGATACGATATTATTACAAATGAATTGACATCATTCCCCGAAGAAAGTAGAACTACAATCACAATGGAGGAAAGAAAACTTAAGAGTTACGAAGAAGAATCTTTTGGGACCACAACTTGGAGAACAAAAAGAATCAGTGCTACCATGACGCAGAACCAAGCAGACTATACAAGGGAAACATTTACGAACAATAGCACAAGTACAACATAACATAAGAACAACATATAGAATAATAAAGATACATATAGAGGAATTGTACATCAGGTTTGATTATTTTATCACCTTGCACCAACAAAGTAACAAGGGTCATGTAAAAGAATCTAACAAATATTTAGCAAACACATTACAGGAGAAGCACAATACAACATGCAAACACAAAAGGGGCTACCATGAAGGATAGGCCAAACAGGCGCATCACCTACTCTCCCTATCTTGGTTTATATCAGTTAGGGAAGGTGGGCAACTTGCAAGAGGGACTATATCCAATACAATAGGAATGATAGCCAGTTCCAAACAAGGATCCTCTTGAGAATCGCGTTGCTCTATACTAGGTGTGATTGTCAATTGAGTTGAAAGCATATGAGGTAAGTCAGTGTCAAGATCAATGGTCTCATATTCATCACTAAGATCAATAGGATCATCTAAAGTATCCTCCTCATCAAGATTAATTGAAATGGGATCTA
>MU227685.1:1655731-1696074 GCA_018584345.1 Thuja plicata
CCATTTTATCAAGTTCGGTTGAGATTTTTTGCACTTGTTCAGGAGGAACTCTTAAGGCATCATCCTCATCATGAGATGAGTGAGAAGAGTTATGCTCCATAGAAGGATTGGAATCATGAGTTATCAAATTATCATCCAGTATCCTAAGGAAAGGAGAGGAAGACTCGGGATCAAAGGAACCCATAAGTCTACGACTTCTTCTAACCAGGATACTATATGTAGGACTAGAAGTGGTAAAGATCATACACCAATGCAATGCAACATGAACTAACACAAGATTTTGATTTATTAATTTTAAATGTAATTGAAATAACATGAAAGATCTAGCATAAACATGTAAATCTAACACCAAAAAGAAAGAGTTATCTATTGCAGGTTCACCAAAATGTAAGATCTAAAATTTGGATTGAATATGAGGTCTCTAGATAATAAGAATTGCATATGAGGAGAGACCCTAAATCCAATTTTAGTCTTATACACTTAATTATTATGATAAGGAATTGAGAATACTTGTAAAGAGTTAAGGATTAAAATACCTACCTCATATCATAGCAGATCTGAAGAATGTTGTTTTCTGAGGCATGTACTCTTTTTCTGGAGAATCTAAAGTATGATCCAAAATAGAAACGTAGAGACGAACAAAACCCAGAAATTTTTTTCCGATCTGACACCGTCTCATGAAAAAGGTCAACCTTGACCCACAAATGTCACCCCTGACCCAATAATCTTGACCCTGACATGCACAGGTCTGACAAAAAATCTGTTCGCGAATCCTGATAGTTCGCTGAAAAGGGTATCTAGATCTGAGTTCAAATCCATAGTCCCAAACCTGTACCTACAAGAAAAAGAGATTTTTTTGATGTGGGGGAGGGGTTTTCCTTAGTCAAACCCCAGAGGTTTAAGAATTAACCTCAAATATATAATTGAAATTGCAGAAGTAAACAAAGTAAATGCATAAATTCACCTTGCTTAAAAAGGTCCTTGTGGAGGATTCAAATCCTTGAATCCACAAGTATGTATGCACCAATGTATCTAGAACTTAGAATGTAGGATGTATTCAATCAATTTCTTGTATATCTCCAACACCAAATCTTGAATGGGTTCTTGAACATGAAGAGGCTTGGAAGAAGGTGGATGGAGAGATCACCAAAAAGGGCACTGTGTAGCTTGAATCCTTCAATGGCCTCCAATGGATCTCCTTGATGAATGATTTAATGCTTGATGATGGATAGATTTTTTCTTCAAACCTTGCTCCTTAGCTTTCTTGAACTTCACTTGATAATGCTTCTCAATTTCTCAATAATGCTTAGGCTTGGATAAATGACTTTGAGAAAATGAGAGGAGAAAGGCTCCCTTTTATATGAAATTACAACACAAACTTCTAAAGAGGCTGAAATAGGAGAATTAAATTCCCATTAAAGAATTTAACCCTAGGATAGGACCTATATTAAATATAATTTAGGAATCATTGCTTTGGAACCCAAAACAACCGACCTGGAAGCGAGAATTAACTTTTTCAAAGATTGACATCCGAAAACTGCGAGATCCTGAAATCTGGACCCTAGGTCAAGGTCAAGGTCGACCTTGACCTAGGTCAAGGGTGAGGTCAACCTTGACCTAGGTTAGGGTCAAGGTTGACATAGACCTAAAAGGTTGACCTTGACCCTGAGGTCAAAGATCTCAAATCTGCAGTCCAGAATGCCAAAAACTAGCTAGAGAGAGGTGGAAAATGGGGCAGAACAGGGGGAAAGCAAGGTCTAAATTAGGAACCCATTCAAGGCACTTGACATGACCCCAAACCACTTAGTTGGAAGGCTAAACCAGTATACCATGGAAGTGCTTCCATTTTTTGACTATACAAAGTGAAATCTCTGCAAATCAGTCAAGAATAGTGTAAGACAAGCTGAGCAAGAAAGAACACTAGCTATTGATGATAAAAGAAAGATTATAGAAAAGCTAAAAGAGAAAGAGTCTAAAATACAAAGACTTACATAGAATCACCATGATATCACAAATCAGATTATTCTTGAGTCAATAGGCAAACATAATGAATGTTGAACTCATTGAAAGAATAGAATCTATTGGTGAGCCAAGGGATGAGAATGAAAAGTTGAAACATGAAATAAGAATTCAGCAACAGCATAATGAAATTATAAAGAAAGTTGAAGAAAGAAATAAAAGAATGCATGATTTTTTTGAAGGACAACAAAGAGTCAACAACAACACTGATCTAGGCTTTACTGAGAATAGAGAATCACCCAATCAAGCTGATCCAAAGAATGTCTATGAAAATCCAAGACCAAGAAACCTGACATGCAATCAATGTGGAAAGCAAGGCCACACATCAAATGTAGGCAGAGGAAAAATGAAATGTATTCCTAAATCCACATCTTCATTCATGGGATTTTGTTATAAATGTAACATGAAAGGACATAAAGCATATGAATGTAAGTCTGAAATGAAACAACCAAAGAAGGAAACCTACATGGACAAATATTGTCCTACTTGAAAAATGATTGGGCACACAAATCTTGAATGCTGTAATAAGGAAAAGAAATCATGGAATCCTAAAGGTCAAGAAACTCCCTATCAACTGAAAAGAGTCAGTAACCAGTATGTATGGGATTACAACACTTGGAAAAATTGTACAACACGTGGAAGATTTGGTCACATTGCTGCAAACTGTATGAGACAGTGGACTAGAAAGTCTAGAGGCTGGACTAACCCCGGAATGGCATGCTTACACTGTCATAAAGTTGGTCATCTCAAGAAATACTACAGAGACCAAATGATAGAGACCAACACATATCCCAATGTAAACACCATTGAAGACATCCAGAGAATGAGAGACAAAATGTGGAGAAGAGCTTCAAACAAAGATGAAGTTGGACCGAGCAATGCAAATGGTGATACCCCATCCAATGGATCTGATGACATCACCACCCCCACCTAAGCAGAACAAGTAACTATGGAACTACATTACACTATGTATTATTTTACATTAGTTCCATAATATGTTGATGAAATGCCAAATTAGTATAAGTAAAGATGCATCATAGTATTACTTGTTGAAATATATGATAACTATTCTATCAGGTAATACATACCGAAATCTATCGGTATATGCTCAAAGATATAACTTCCTACACTTACCGAGAAGCATCAGTTAACATGAGAAAGGAAAGTTGCTAGTGTAAACCAAGACTCGTCGGTAATCAAGCAAAGTGAATAAGTTGTTTGCACACAACACCGAAACCCATTGGTAAAAGCAAAGAGTTTAATGATCGCCCCAAAACGTCATGTTGTCATCGAAGAGAAGTTAATGTTTTAACCAAAAAACTCCATATTCAAACACCAAGGAGTGGTTGAGCATTAATAACTCACTTTTTAGGGTAAATGCCTATAAAATGGCAATGGAAGGGTTTAATTCTTCACCATGACCAGAGTAGAGCAACAAGAGAAAAAATTTGAGCAAATAACAAACAACATCACAGAGTGACTTCAACTCAACTAGAGCACTCTAATAGATCAGTGATCATTGTAGGTGTAAACAGTAAGTTACTACGACAACCGAGAACTTTATTTATGCATTTTTCAGTAAGCCCTAAATTTCTCTAAAATAATGGCGACAACCTCAAGAACCATCAAACAGAAGAACATCGAGAAGGATGAGGTTAAACTCATTAAGAATTCTGTATGTGAGGAACCACATTACAATATTTACCCTGAGGTTTCATCACAACTCGACCATGCTGGAGCATTCTCGCGAATACCAGGTAGGGTTTTTCTTTTCGAAGATGTGCGAGCTTACATCCACTGCAAGATTGCAGAAATTGGTGATTTAGAGGTGGAACAAGCTTACAAGAAGTTGTGTAACAAAGATAGATCCATAAAAGATGAAAAAAAGCACATACAAGTGAAAGGGCTCACTAATGACCTATTGTTCTCGAAGGCATTCAAAAGCAAGTGGATTCAGTTAGTGCTGAGCCAAATGCACATTCACAAACTATGGCTGGATGAGCCTAAGATGATAACCTGAGATGTTATCCATGCAGTCATCAGTTACCCTATAACCAAAAAGGTAAAAGCATTGAAACACCCACCCAAGGCTGAAATTGAGAAGAACACTAGAGAAAAGTGTGATGGCAGAGGACTAGATGTATCTACTATAATCGATGATGAACTTAAATTTGGAGCATGTGTTCTAGGTTATAAATTCTTCCAAGCTAGCAGGATGAACAAGATAGCATCTGGTGCAATAGATATGGCCTATAAGATTGTAAATAAAGGTACTCAGTTGGATCTGTTGACACTTCTACTGGGATAGCTAGAAGAAAACTTGAGGACTATAAGAAATTCTAAGGCAAATACATGTAAGTTTGGATCCCTTATCATGTGCATTTTATTTTACTTTCAAGAAATATTTCCATCATTAGGAGATGTAAAATGGGATACCACAAAACTGGTCACCATGCAAATCAGTGAATACATAACATCACTGGGAGACAACTTTGAAATAGTCATAGATGAATACTTTACAAGATTTAAGGACCAAATGCAGAAAAGGGTAAGGATCCCTGAACAACTTATAGAGAAATTCAAAGATGATATATGTTTTATGGTTAACACTGACCGCACATACATCAAACCTATTGTACCAAGGACAACATGGTTACAACCTTTGGAGTATGAGGTAAATATTGATCAAGCATCCAAGGCAATTGATGTATTGATAAATGAACCATTAAACAAGAAACAACCAAAGTCCAAAACTTATGAGGAGGCCAAATCAAGAATCAAATCTAGCCTGGTTGTAAAGAAAATAGTCAGGAAAAAGGATAAAATGGTCAAGAACCTAAATAAAATATTGTTGGCAACAGTGGAAGAAACCAAATAGGAAGAAGAAGATGACAAGGAGGAAGAGACTGAAGGCCAGTCACCCATTGGTGAAGCTGCATAAAAGAATGAATTCGAGGCCACAGAGTCAGAGTCACCACTCCCTCCACCAACAAAGAAGCCAAGAACCACATCTTCTTCAAGAACAAGAAGCCAAACAGCTAAGGACTCAAGTCCTTCACCCTTGAAGAAAGGAAAAGTTAGAACCTACAAGGGGAAACTGACCACACAAAAAAGAGGGTCATCAAAGAGAAGAAGGTTAGTTCAAACAAGGGAAGATAGCGAGGACACCGAACAAGATGAAGGTGTAGAAGTAGAAAAGATTAAGGTTCTAGAAAGAATTGATGAGGTATGCAAATCAATTGCAAATTCAAGATCAATTACAAATTCTAAGATCAGAAGATGGCTAAAAATGGATTCAGAAGATCAAAACAAAGTTGAAGATGCCATCATTGTAAAGATGTACAAATTCAACTATGTACCAATTCAATTCTAAGGTAATAATGTACCAAGGGAACTCTTGGACATATTATATGCCAGATGGAAATTTGCATTAAAGAATGAAAAGGAGATAAGGGAAAGAGTACTTGTTTCTCTTATGCCTCCTGAATCTAAGAGGGAAGAAACTGATGAGATTATGGAGAATCATAAAAATTTGTTCTCACCCAAGTTGAGAGCCTACAAATTTCTTGAAGGGGGACTTATAGAGCTTGAACAATAAAGTCACAAAAAGTGGAGTAAAATACTCAATAGACCTATTGAGGAATCTAGTCCCAAAAAAAAAAAACAACAACAAGATGACAATCATGCAACTCAAGAACACATCATAATCAAAGATGCAGAAGATGACACATCAGTTGAGTTAGATAAAGAAGAAATGAACACAACCGAAAAAAATAATGTAGAAGTTGTAGATGAAACATGGTCGGACACCACCAAGGAGAACATTGTGGATAACATAGTCATCAACATAACCGATGAACCAACAGAAGAAATACAGAAAGATGAAGATGTCACTGTTACCAAGGACACAACCGACGAAGAGGAAAACACAATTGATACTTCACAGGTGAACATACCAGGCAACATGCCAATATTTATGCAAGCCATCAATATACTGCAAGAAATAGACAAGTCACCTGATAAAGATTCAAGCATTCCTGAGGATGCAGGGGATGAAGGAAAGAAAGACAACACCGATGATCAGAAGGAAATCAGAGACACTCATACTGTAACCAAAATTGCAAGGTTACAAAAGGAGAATCAAAGCAAATAGATGGAGACACAACTGAGAAGGATGCATAGACAAAGATATATGAAGTGCATAAGGACACTAATGAAGGAGGAAAACCCAAAGATGGAACTCCTAAGGAAACCAAAAAATTTGCTACCAATAATGTAAAGGTTGATGTGGAGACGTCTACAGAAAACTTTCAAGCTGACACCGAAACAAAGCAGAAAAAAGAGGCAACACCACAAGTAACTTCATCTAGCACCATAGAGAAAGCTGAGAAGATGGATATGGTTCTTCACTCAAGTGAAACTCAAAAGAAGAAGAAGAAATCCAAAAAGAATAAGTTGGAAGTCACTTTAGATGAAATCATTGAGATCGCCAAATGTGACCCAACCACACTTGACTATGAAGCACTGAAGGAATACAGTGAAATATGCCAGAGGAAGGTATTACAGGAGAAGTTGAGAAAGCAACATCGAGACTCCATGGTATTGGAAAAAACTAGGGACATCTTGCACCATATTGTACCCGATGTTGATGTTGATCAGAATAAACCAATACTTGATCAACTAGCCACTCTCACAGAAGCCATTACAACACAGAACATTGACGTAGAGAAGGGAATTAAAGAGAGAGCAGAGCAAAAGTACCCACAGAAACTTGTTGAGAAAATTAGCCAAGAAGTGGCAGTGAACAAGGTAAATCTTTTAGGATTCATAAGTGAATTAGATCCTATTATTTCTGAAGCTATTTCCTTGATTCAACAACTAAGAACACTAGAGAAATTCACTAAGGAGCATAGTGAAAACATAGCAAAGTTAGATTCTGATCTAGCTAATAGTGCTAAAATCTTAACCACCGGAGACACTGCAATTAATTTGCATTATGAAAAGATTATTGAGATAAAAAGGTTATGGAAAGAACTGTGGGAAGCAAAAACACAATTCAAGGAAGAGGTCACCGAGCTCCAGTCTCAACTTCTACCAAATCTGACACTGCTTCAACAACATATCAATTCAACAAAACAACTGATAGCAACCCCCAAGATGTCTGTAGCAGACAACATCTATGATATGCACTCAAGGATCACACTGGAGCACATGGCTCTAGAGAACCTAAAGGAACAATGGGAGAATATGATGGAAGACATGAAGTCTTCACACTCTCACATTTTTGATAAACTATAAGGTATACACCTTTTCCCTTAATATCAAAAAAGGAGGAATGATATGTATAGATAGGCAACTATGTAGTACTACAATGTACAGATAGGAAACTATGCAGTACTACAAAAAAAAATTTGGAAAATAATGATATACTGGCATATACATAGGGGGAGTCATAAAATGACTAAGGATTATATATGTTGTACATACTTAACATTTTGTTAGTATTTTGTACATATTAGTTTTTGATACTAATGTCAAAGGGGGATATTGATGACATTAATTTGTCATTAGTATGCAAAGAATACTTTCCGTAGGCATACACTAAAAGATAGGAAAAAGAGAAAACCGAAAAATGCAAATACAAGAGATCACTGAAAACTGCTAAGTACAAAGAAAACCGACGACATAATTTTGTATGTAAACCAAAATTGCAAAGTGCAAAGGATAAAGAGGAACCCGAAAGTGGAGCCTGACAAGCAGGTCATAGTGCAAACTAAGAGAATAGTTAAAGAGGAAACCAAGAGAATAGTTCAATAAAGGAACCCAAAAGATAGTCAATTGATTTCAGAGCATAACAAACTGTTAGAAACCGAAATTCAGTTGCAGCCCGCAAAAAGTGGATCTGACTTCCACGTCAGATAAAATAGTCATGTTCTATTTATAGAGTCTTGATTTATTTTTAAAACCATTTTTTTAGGGACAATAAACATGAATGTAGGTGCTTTAATCAGACTAACTGATTTAAAACATGGATATCAAGGTAAACTTAAAGACCTACGATCTTAGAGTTAATATTATTTTACGTGAAACTTGATTAGGTCAATCTGTCTTATAAATAGACTATGTAATCATTCATTATTATGCATGAGAGAGGGATGTGAAAGGATATGAAAGGATGAATGAAGCATACAAACACATCTATGGATCATATTGAAAGTTTCATGAAATAGAACAACAAAAGGTGAATTTGGTTAGCAAGAACCAAGAACAAAGACTACCGAGCATCAGAGGTATTATCCAATCACATTAGGTGATATACTTATTCATGTAATCTTAAATGGATCTATAATCAGCAATAGGATATTGCATACACCAGGTCAAATTGTAATTTTATATCATTCTAACAAGTGAAGCAAAGTGTAAGAATCCTTTCAAGGAAGGTGGATTTAACAGTCCAACTATAAATATCTTAACCGAGTGCACACTCAATAGTGTTGCTAAAGCTCTTAACCGAGTAGACTTTAATAGGTCTCCACAAATACTCTTAACCGGGTAGATCATCAGAAGTGATCAAATTGTAAGCCTTAACCGACCCCTTCCAATCTGAAGATAGTGAAGAATTTGTGGGTGCCATCCCCACCGCGGTTTTTACTTCCTAACAAGAGTTTTATGCGATATCATATCTTGTGTTATGTGTCAATTACTTTCATGAATGTTTCTATGAATGTTCACATGTATGGTTAAGTTTATGAATTGATATATCTTGCATCAAGATAGTATAGAACAGATGGTTGGATAGACATTTGATAACTTAAAGGATAAAGGTTAAAAGATACAAAAGTTTTAGAGGTATTGATTCACCCCTCTCATCTCAGTACACACTTCCCATTAATTCCAACATTTTCAACAATGGGGAATTGATTTTGTATGTTATATAAAAAACAATTCCAGTGGAGGCCACAGATTATATTGGTTGCCACTAATTATTTTACCAAATGGGTGGAGGTTATTCCTCCTAGGCAGGCTACTAGTAAGGTAGTGATCAAATTCCTGAAGGAAAATGTATTAACTAGGTTTGGTGTTCCCTCTAGAATTATAATGATAATGACATGTGTTTCAAATATGATGAATTTAATATATTTTGTGAGGGTTATGGAATTGTTGTCTAATATGCTTCACCATATCATCCTCAAGGAAACGGTCAAGCTAAATCAAGAAATAAGAATATTCTAAAAATTATAAGGAGAATGCTTGATAATAACAAAAGTGCCTGGGATTCAAATTTGAATTTAGCTCTATAGGAAGATAGGGTTACCACCAAGAAGTCTACTGGTAAATCCCCATTTGAATTGGTATATGGAAAGCAAGCTAGACTTCCATTGGAGAACTTATTGTCAGTCTACAAGTTTGTGGTTAAGGAGGACCTTTTTGATCCAATGGAGGAAAGATTTGTCCAGTTGGTAGAGTTATATGAGGTAAGGTGAGAAGCTCAAAAGCATAACTAGAAAATGCAGCAACAAATGAAGACTCTTCATGACAAGAGATCATATGGTAGGAAGTTAAAGGAAGAAGAGTGGGTTCTTATGTGGAATGCCATAAATATTGATAAAGGAAAGCATGGAAAGTTTGAAACCTTGTGGATTGAACAATATTTCATTACAAGAAAGGGAGGTGAAGACTCATATTACCTACAAAACACATCAGGAGAAGCACAAGAATTGTCAGCGCATGGACAATTCTTGAAGCACTTATTTTCTTAGAAAGGGAGGTTTATTTCATGCACAGTAGATTAAGATTCATCCCACATGTATATATCCCACATTATCTCCCTTTTATACTTATGTTCCATTTAATACATATGTCCCCATTATATTTGGTCTTCTTCTCCCAAAGATTTATTCTTGATTCTTGCAAGCATTTGTTAAATATCTCATCCTTAGAAAGAGCCAGTGTTGGAACCTCAAAAGTTTGACATAATTTTTGATCAAAAGACCTCACTAGATAGCAATATAATGTGCCTTATAGTCATCACCAAGATTTTGTTGAAGCTACCAAAGTTTTCTTATAAATATTTCAACATACACAATAGCCTTGACCCAAAGTAAAATGCCCACGTTTGTCCATAAATCACCCATATCTCAAAAAATGCTTCAGCAAAGACAGAGTATTTAGTGAACTTTGTGAAACATATTTGTTCTAATTGTTTTATGTCTCAGTACCAAGTTGTAGGTTGCACAAAATACCTCATAGATGAATGAAAATGGGAATTTATAATAAATACTTTTCTATTACATAAAAAAACAGCTAGAAGAAATGCACCTAGCAATATTTTGGTGAAGAAATGTGATATTGATGAAAGTTGTGTGCGGCTACATCGAAAATAGTTTTTGATGAAATAGTGGTATCGAAAGAGTAATGAATGACTTTATCAAAAGGAGTTTCCCATCGATAACCCTATTAAAAGTTTTCCCTTGTTGACAGGCCCCACACCAGTCAAAGAAATTTCGATGAGACTGTGAGATCTAAAAAGGTTGTGAGCGCTCCATCGAAAAATGATAGAAACAATCAAGGTGTGCTTGCACAAGCCCATATAGGACACTTCATGATCCTAGCCTTCACAAGATCCTATCTTCTCTTCTAGGATCCTTAAATTACTTTCTTAGCTAGCCTAGGACTTCTCCAATACCACTCTATGATTTGGTAACCTTTGTGCTTAACCTTGGGGTAACTATCAACAAAGTGCTCTTTAGTCCCTTACTCCTTCTTGGAAGACTCCAAGTGCATTTTCCACTCCACTACTTCAAAAACATATGTAGGGGGTGTAATCCATGTTTGGATAGCTTATTTGACTCCACAAAATCCCATTTTGATAGTGCATTAAGGATTTCCCAAATGATCTCAAGACAATCAATGGATTTGGTCTTTTAGGCCTAATAGGTCAATTAGCACTAATCAATGAGTTTTTCCCACTTCTTTCACAATTATCCCAAATAACCCCAATTTTTTTTTTGGATATTATGATACCCTTTTCCAAGAAATTAAGGATTTTGTAGGTCTTAGGGTTCTAGGGCCTCCATACAGTTGGTTCCTAGAAATCAGGGCTAATAGGGCTAATTTGGCTATTTTGGTACAGTCTAATGACTTCTACTTGGAAATGTATCTAAATAGATTAGAAAATGCCTAATATTTTAGGAGGTATCTTTAGGACCTCTTTTCTTATGAAACCATACTTGGTCCCATTCTTTCAATCTTTCCCCTGCAGTACAAAACCATTAGATTTGGCAAACACCTAACCGAGTGCAAAGGACTCACCTAGGGCTTGCCTTAAAAAATAGCTACCTTTCTCTCCTAGACTCCTACACTCATATCTACACTATACAGAGGCTCCCCTACCATATTCATCCAGACCATGATGAAATGCATGGTTGGAATCTATGGGCGAGCCATTTTACTCAAATCCACTCTGTTAGCACCAACAACTAGACTACTTACAAAACAATTTAAAAGACTAATCTAATGACCTCACAGTAAGTTGAAATATAAGAAAAAAGTGCTTTAAAATATCTCTACTACACTAATGTAACATTTTATCTCATTATTCAATCCATCTATCAACACTCATACACAAAAGTAGTCGACTGTGAGCAAAAAAAGAGAACAGAGCTTCTTCTTGAAAATTCAAATCTTACATCACATCCACTTGCTTCGGTAAATAGGATCCTCTATGTCTAAATATTCTTTCCCCATGATTATAGGTAATTAAAATAACAACCCATCATCATACTTCGAAAGGATTCCAATACTGCCAAATGTTGTCATGCAACATTTTGACAACTTTTACATCTTTGTCCAAAACATATCCCAATGACCTCCAATAGACATAAAATTATGTTAAAAAATCCTAGAGGAATTTTTAGGTGCATTTCTAACCTTTCCTAATCCTTGAAGACTTTTGGACCTAATTTCCCACTTTTAGGCTAAACTAGCACTAAACAACTCAAAACACAAAACACCTAGGTTGGATTGATCCTAGTCAAATCCACCTAGGTAAACACTTTCAAGGCCTTCTAAGGTCAAAAATAAACACTAATGACTTGGCTAAGGTCAGTATAAGCCACAATAAAATTTGAACTAGGGATTAGCCTAGGTGCTCGTGCACCATTCTCCCCAAATAAAAGTTTTCAATCCATCCTTGGATTGAGCAAGTTGGAATCAATTCCCAATTTCTTGAACTCTATCTCCTTGATCCAAGTGGCCTTTGCATCTCCTTGGCCATTCCATTTAATTGGATGTTCATAGCATGTCTTCTATCTGGTCTTCTTGTAGGCCATGGAATCAAGCATCTTCTCTGCCTTCTTAGGTGGTGTAGGGTTCAAGTTTAGGTCTTCTACTTCTTGTATAACCTCAGTAAGGCTCTGGTATAGATTTGGAGTAGGCCCCTTTTAGAGGACCATATCTGCAACATTGAAGACTAGAGACAACCCAATATCCTCAGGGATCTCAACCTTGTATGCATTGTTGCCATATTTGGCCAGAATAGTACATGACCCTAATCTTCTCATCTACAAATTATGTGATACTCCCTTCTATAGTCTTTCCTTGTTTAAATGGACCATAACAAGATCCCCTACCTGGAATTGAAATTCCTTCCTCCTTTAATCCACCTTTTTCTTGATCTTTGTAGTGTTCTCTGTTAGAGTTTTTCTCACTGTTTCATGCACCTCTTTCATGGAGTGTACAAATTCTTCTGCATAACCACTACCCTTGGCTCCATCTTTGAGTTCTTTGAGCTCAAATATTCCTCTAGGGTGTAGTCCATAAACAATCTCAAAGGGACTCTTTCCAGTAGTCATGTTTACAATATCATTATATGCATACTTTGCATGTCCTAAGAGTTGGTCCCAAGATTGACCATACTCCTTAGTGAGACACCTCAATAGGTTCCCAAGGCTTCTATTAACCACCTCAGTTTGACCATTTTTCTGAGGGTGATATGCAGACCCAAAGGAAAAATTGGTTCCCAATCTGTGCCACAATGTCTTCCAAAAGTGACTCATGAATTTAGTATCTCTATCTGAGACTATGCTTAAGGGTAGCCCATGGATTCTCACCACTTCCTTGAAGAATAATTGTGCAATGTGACAAGCATCATGCACTGTCTTACATGGGACAAAATGTTCCATCTTACTGAATCTATCTACTACGACATAGATATTGTCCATTCCTTGTTTTGTCTTTGTTAATCCCACAATAAAATCCATGCCCAAACATTCCCAAGGTCTACTTGGAATGGGGAGAGGTTGATAAAGGCCTACATTGGATGATGTGCCTTTGGCTTTTTGACACACTGCACAACATTCCACATATTTTCTGATATCCAAATTTATTTTAAGTGAAAAGTAAAACCTCTGCACTAACTCTTCGGTCTTATTGACTCCAAAGTGACCACTAACTGCACCATTGTGCTTTTCTTGAATTATAATTCCCCTAATTGATCCTCTAGGGACACATAATTGGCTTCCATTAAACAATAGATAACTTTGAATAGTATATTCAAAATATTCATGATGGAAATGATTTTTATACTCTTTACATACCTTTTATCTCTCTGCAAAGTCTTCATCTTCTACATATAAGTCCTTGAAACTCTCAATGCCCATACTCTGTAGTTGTACTTCTTGTACTGTCAAAAGTCTTCTACTTAGTACATCAACCACTTTGTTCTACAATCCTTTCTGATGCTTGATGTTGAAGGTGTAAGCCTACAAGTACTCTACCCATTTTATGTGTTTGTGACTGAGCTTGTCTTGTGAATTCAAAAAGATAAGTGCTTGATTATCTAAATACACCATAAATTCCTTTGGAAGCAGATAGTGCCTCCATTTCCTTAGTGCTTGGACTAGAACATATATCTCTAATTCATAGGAAGAATACTTCCTCTTTGCATCACTGAGATTCTTACTGTGAAAAGAAACTGGTCTCCCTTCTTGGCTTAAAACTACCCCAATAACAACATTGCTAGCATCACACTAAAATGTGAAAAGTTTCTCAAAACTTGGTAATGTCAAGATGGGTTGAGTGGAAATCTTCTTCTTCAATAACTCAAATCCTTGGTTAGCTTTCTCATTCCATACAAACTTAGTTTTCATCCCACCCTTTATGCTGTCTAGCATACGAGCACAAATAGCACTAAATTTCTTAATGAACTTCCTATAATATTGAGATAAACCATGAAAGCTTCTCACCTCTATTGTAGTTTTGGGAGTAGGCCAGTTGATGATGACTTCTACCTTGATTGGATCCATCTTGAGGTCCCCATGAGACAACACAAAACCAAGATACACTATCTCCTGCTTTAGGAATTCACACTTATGCAAATTGATCATTAGCTTTTCTTCATGTAGTCTCTTGAATATAATTTGCAGATGCCTTAAGTGTTCTCCTTTTGTCCTACTAAAGATTAGGATATCATCCAAATACACTACAAAAAACTTACCAATGTAGTCCTTGAGTACTTCATTCATGAGCCTAATGAATGTGGATGGGGAATTTGATAGCCCAAATGGCATCACAAGCCATTCATACAAACCTTCTGTAGTTTTGAAGGCAATCTTCCATTCATCTCCCTCATTGACCCTAATTTGATGATAACCACTCTTTAGGTCAATCTTTGTAAATTACTTTTCTCCTCTTAAAAAGTCCATTAGATCTTCTATCCTACGAATAGGAAACCTATACCTAATGGTGATTCGGTTAATGGATATGGAATCACTACATAGCCTCCAAGTGCCTCCCTTTTTGGGTGCTAGGACAGTGGGTATGACACATGGGCTTATACTTTTTCTAATGAGGCCTTGGTTTAGGAGCTCTTGGATTTGTTTGGCAATTTCCTCATTTTGTTGAGGGGTCATCTTATAAGCAACTTTGTTAGGAAGGGTATCTCCTAGGATTAAGTCAAATTGGTGACTAATAGCTCTCTTAGGGGGTAGGATTTCTATTTTTCCATCACTAAAAATGTATTTGTACTCCTTAAGTAGCTCTTGTACTTCTTTGGGAATCTCTGTCTTCTTGACTGTCTTTTCTGCATCTTCTTCCTTTGGCTTCAAAACCAAAGCATATGCTACTCCCTTTCCTTCTTATAGAGCTTATAGGAACTCCTTCTCACTCACCAATAGGACATTAGGGCCTGAGGCTTTCACTTCTCCTTCTTCTAATAGTGACTAGATTTTGAATGTCACACCATCCTTCTTGAAGGAATATGCATTCTTAGCTCCATCATGCATGGCTTGTATGTAAAATTGCCATGGCCTTCCAAGTAAAAGGTGACATGTGTCCATAGGTAGTATGTCACACAATCCCTTATCTTTATATCTTCCAATTTAGAATTCCACCCATGCTTTTTCATTCACAAGGACATGTTGTCCTTCGTTCAACCAAGTAACCTTGTATGGGTTACTATGTGGAATCCTCTTCATCTTCAGTTTACTGAATGCCTCCTCTAACACAATGTTGTCAGTAGACATTGAGTCTATGATGACTCTACATACTTTACCCATCATCTTGCACTTCACTCTAAATAGTTCTCTTCTCTAGCTTGGCTCCTCTCTCACCGGTTCTTTGATCAGTGTCCTCCTTATCATAATATTTTCTCCTTCTTTTGATTCTAAAGGTACCTCAGGGTGTTTGTTTCTGCCACTAGACTCCTCTTGCACAAAGTTTACTCTCTTGTCACTTCCTTGACAAGTAGAGCCTTTCTTTGGACACCTATAGGAAGGATGTCCCATCTGGTTGGTATGATAGAATTTTATATTTGTAAAATAGGAACCTCTTCCTTGGCTATTACCTCTGCCTCTCCAATTTGTATTATAATTTCTTCCTCTATTGAAGCTTCCTCTGCTTTAGCTTCCCTCTTGCTATTCATTAAGCTTGGTCTCTCCTTGAGTCCTGGATTCTGAACTTCTACCACCATATCCACTTCTTTAACCTTTGTTATCTCTTCCTCTACATCTACCTCTTGTATTGCTTGAGTCTTGTTTATTTCTCAAGTTCTCTTCCACCTTTATTACAAGTTGGTGGCAACTCTGAACAATGGTAGGAGTAAGAAAACTCAATTCATCTTGTATAGTCCATTTAGGACCATTAAGGTATCTAGATACCTTGACATTTTCCTCTTCTACAATTCTTGATCTCATGCATAGCCTTTGAAACTCTTAAGTATAAGATTTAACATCCAAGTCTTTTTGTCTAAGACTTTGTCTCCTTTTATGCAACTGAATTTCATAGTCTTCAGGTACATATGCTTCTATGATTTTGGCTACCATACCCTTCCAAGTAGAAATGAGTCTCTTTCCTTCCTTATCTCTCTCATCTTGGATAAATTTACACCAACTGAGTGCATACCCTCTAAGTCTAGCCTTTACCACTTTCACTTTCTGAGCTTTAGTTATACCATCACACTCAAAGTGATTTTCTAGTCCTTCAATCCAATCTAGGACTATCTCTGGTTCCATCTTTCCAGTAAAGATAGGATCTCCTTCCAATGCCTTTCCACTCAAAGATTTTAGTGCCTTCAAGAATGATCCTTTAGTGAGGACAGGGTCAGCTTCAGGGACCTCACCATCTAAGGCTATCTCTTTACTCTTTCCTTCAACTTTATCCTTGACTTCCTCTGTATTTTCTTCCACTTGGTCCACTTTGTATTTAAGTTGGGCCAATATTTCTCTGAGAAATCTATTCTCTTCTTCTTTATAATCCAATTTCTTTGGAAGATTTTCATTTTTCACCATTGTATATTCTCCTACTGACTCTTCTGGTTGAAACATTCACCACAAGCCAAATCTTATTAGCTCTAATACCAATCTGATAGAAACAATCAAGGTGTGCTTGCACAAGCCCATCTAGGACACTTCTTGATCCTATCCTTCACAAGATCCTATCTTCTTTTCTAGGATCCTTCAAGTCCTTTCTTAACTAGCCTAGGACTTCTCCAATACCACTCTATAGGTTGGTAACGTTTGTGCTTAACCTTGGGGTAACTATCAACAAAGTGCTCTTCAATCCCTTACTCCTTCTTGGAAGACTCCAAGTGCATTTTAAACTCCAGTAATTCACAAAAATATGCATGGGGTTTAATCTATGTTTGGATAGCTTCTTTGATTTCACACAATCCCATTTGGATAATGCATTAAGGCTTTCCCAAATGATCTCAAGACAATCATTGGATTTGGTCTTTTAGGCCTAATAGGTCAATTATCCCTAATCAGTGAGTTGTTCCCACTTATTTAAAAATTCTCCCAAATAACGCCAAAAACAAATTAGATATTATGATACCATTTTCCAATAAATTAAGGATTTTGTAGGTCTTATGGTTCTAGGGCCTCTGTATAGTGGGTTCCTAGAATTCAGGGTTAATTTGGCTATTTTGGTGCAGTCTAATGACTTCTGCTTGGAAATGTATCTAAATGGATTAGAGAATGCCTAATATTGTTAGGAGGTATATATAGGACCTCTGTGCTTATGAAACCATACTTGGTTCCATTCTTTCAATCTTTCATCTGCAATAAAAAATCATTAGATCTCTGGCAAACACCTAACCAGGTGCATATGACTCGCCTAGGGCTTGCCTTGAAAAATAGCTACCTTTCTCTCCTGGACTCCTACACTCATATATAAACTATAAAGAGGCTCCCCTACCATATTATCCAGACCATGATGAAATGCATGGTTGAAATCTATAGGGGAGCCATTTTACTCAAATCCACTCTGTCAGCACCAACAACTACACTACTCACAAAACAATTTAAAAGACTAATCTTATGAACTCATAGAAAGTTTAAATCTAAAAAAAAAGTGATTAAAACTATATCTACCACACTAATGTAACATTTTATCTCACTATTCAATCCATCTATCAACACTCATACACAAAAGTAGTCAACTATGAGCAAAAACAGAGAATCGAGCTTCTTCTTGCAAATTCAAATCTTACATCACATCCAATTGCCTTGGGAAATGGGATCTCTATGTCTAAATATGATTTCCCCATGATTATAGGTTGTTACAAAAATAACCCATCATCATACTTTGAAAGGAATCCAATGCTGCCAAATGTTGTCATGCAACTTTTAAAAGTTACAAATGTTGTCATGCAACATTTTGACAACTTTTACATCTTTGTCCAAAACATATCCCAATGACCTCCAATCGACACAAAATGATGTAAAAAAATCCTAGAGGAATTTTTAGGCACATTTATAACCTTTCCTAAGCCTTGAAGGCTTTTGGACCCAATTTCCCACTTTTAGGCTAAACTAGCATTAAGCAACTCAAAACACAAAACACCTAGGTTGGGTTGATCCTAGTCAAATCCACCTAGGTACACACTTGCAAGACCTTCTAAGGTAAAAAATAAACACTACTGACTTTTCTAAGGTCAGTACAAGCCACAAAAAAATTTGAACTAGGGATTAGCCTAGGTGCTCCTTCACAAAAAAATACCATAAAAAAGGTGAACATACCCATGAAGCATGTAGATGTATCCCCGGTCCCACCGAAAATAAAAATTGATTAAATATGCAAATTTTTTATCGATGGAATATGAAAATTGATCAAACAAAAAAAATGACAATGACAAGGGTGATTACATCGAAATATTGGTGTTTCGATGAAACAACCAAGGCCGCTCATCGAAAGTGTAGTTAATGAGGAATATCAATAAAGGCCAAAGCATGGTTCACCAAAAAGTTAAAATCTTACATTAGTGGAAGGGAATCATTGAGGAGAGGGATTTCAAGTAAGAATTAAAGAGGTCTTTTGAAATACGTTTTCTGAGTGAAAGATGATTATATCAATAAATTTACGGAGGGTCTTGCCGAAGATTCTTTGAGGAGATATGTGTCATCGAAAGAGATGAAAAGTGCCTCAACAAAAACAAAATATTATGGATAGAGTTTATATAGAAGAAGTTGTAGTGTGGCTTATTGGAAAGAGTGATCAAGTAAAAGAAAGTTTTTATCAAGCATTCTAGGTGTTCAACGAAGGAAATACTCTCATCGATAAGATACTATCGATATTGTGTGGGATTATTTCATTGAAATCTCTTATCGATGAAATACAACCATGATGAAAGGACAAAAGGGTATCTCAAAGGCAGATACTTCAATGAAAGAATGTTTTCGAGGGAATTACTTGTTATCTCCATCGAATGATCACTAAAAGAAAATATTGAGGAATCCAAGAAAGGTTTCATCAAAACTAGGAAAAACATGTTTGTCGCAAATATCACAGTATTAAAGGGAGTCACATAGACACGAATTTTGAAAAAAAAATCATTTATGACCGTTGGAGTACTGAGCTTGTAATTTTTTTATGAAAAAATTATGTAAGAATTGTTGATGTTTATAGCTTCGATCAGATAAAATTATAATATATATCGTATTACATTATGTATGAATATTAATATATATTAATAAAATATATATTATTATATATATTAATATACATACATAAATTTATATCTAAATTATATTTGATCGAATAAACAAACATTCAATATAATAGTATAACTTGTTTATTAATACATTACCGATTTTATATCGGTCACATTAACCTACCGATTAATATCGGTTTCAATAAAATGCAATGCTGATGTGTATCGGTTATAATACTGATCGACTGTTAAAGCATCGATAGTGTATGATATCGAATGCATAATTGACGGTATATTACTAAGTGTTAAAAGAAACACCAATTAAGTATTATCGGGTATTAACAAATGGTTAAATGAAAAGGCATGATATTATATGACATGTCTCATAAGTATATATGGTTGATTGTTGATTGATAAAAGAGAATATATACAACAAACAATAAACCTCATTTATCCAATATGCAATACATCAACATTAATATATTTATATTTGTTACTATATCTGTAATAAATAAATAAATAAATTGTGATTATATATATATATATATATATATAAAGATTATATATAAGAAAATCAAAAGTCATATAATTTTGATCTAAATTTAACATGGTACCAGAGCAGGCATAAAATAAAAGATCCAGATCAGATTTGTAGAAAACTTCATATATACATTTGAGAATACTATATTTAAAAATGGTGATTGGGATGGGATTAGAAGATCATCTTGAAGGTGCATCAAACTATGTGGCATGGAAATTACACATAATGCTCACACTAAAAGAGCATGAGCTAACGCTTGTAGTGGAAAAATCCGATCTTGAACAAAATAGAAAAAAATGAGCAGATTAAATGGGATAAGGATAACACAAAGGCAATGAAATTGTTGGTAGATGGAGTTAAAGATCATATAATTCCTATAATCATAAAGTTATAAACCACATATGAGATATTTAAAGCACTGAAAGATATGTATGAAATTAACCATAAAAGCAGAATGCTTACCCTTAAGAGTCAACTCCATCAAATAAAGATGAAACAAGGAGAGACCGTCACCTCCTACTTCATGATAATTACAGAGTTAAGAAATCAACTCTCTACTATCAATCAATTTTTTGAAAGTAAGGAATCAACTATGATTGCACTTAATGGACTTCCCCTTTCATAGGAATCCTTCATTCAAGGAGTAAGTGCTCGAACCAAAATTCCTAAATTTGATCGATTAAAATCATATTGCATTCAAGAAGAGTCTCGATTAGAAATTAGAGGGATCAACACAAATACTTCAAAAGAAGTCTCTCAAGTACTTAATAAAGAATCATACAAAAGGAAAAAGAAGAACTTCGAAAGGAAGAGAGGAAATGAATCATAAGAGAAACCAACATTCAAGCATAGAGACTTATCAAAAGTACAATGTTACATATGTGACAAATTTGGACACCTTGCTCAAAAGTGTCCTGAACGAAATAAGACACAAGCCTCATTTTCCCAAGTCAGTGATACAAAGGAGAATATGGATTCAGAGAAGCTTGTTTTCTACTCTGCCTTATCAATTCAATTTTCACACAATCGCAACACCTGGGTTGTTGATAGTGGGGTCTCTCGGTATATCACTAGATTTAAAGAGCATCTAGACTCTATAGAAGGATGTTCTAAACAAGAAGTTACGATTGGAGATGATACTGACTATCCAGTAATGGGTATTGGGACTTGCACCATATATCTTGAATCTGGGATATCTCTACAACTTACTGGTGTTCTATTTGTACCTAGCATAAAAAGGAACTTAGTTTCCATTTCAACACTAGAAGATGGGGGATATAGAATCACATTCATGGATGGGAAGATCCTAGCTTGGCCTAAGAACTCAAATATAAATAATGCTCATACTATTGGAGTTAGAGATGGAACCCTCTACAAATTATGTACCCCTTCTTATCAATCCCCAATTCATACATCAAATGAAAGTGAATTATGGCATAGGAGACTAGGGCACTATCATTTTCGTGGTTTAAGCTCTTTGGAGAAAATGGTTACAGGACTACCAAAACTAAGATATGAACATATAAGAGATTGTAAAGGATATGCATTAGGAAATAATACTAAAACCACTTTTCATCATAGTGAAAGTAAAACCAAGGACGTATTAGAACTTATTCACTCTAACTTATGTGGCCCTATGTCTGTTCCCTCCATCGGAGGATATTTGTATTAAATTATTTTTGTAGATGACTACTCTAGGAAGACCTAGATATATTTTCTAAAATGTAAAGAGTCAGAATAAATTATAATGAAATTCAAAGAATTTAAAGCTCTAGTAGAAAACTTGTCGGGTAAGAGTATTAAAATATTAAGAACAGACAATGGTAAAGAGTATACCTCAGAGATATTTCAAAGCTTTTGTAAACATGTTGGGATCAAGAGGGAGTTCAGTGTTCCATACAACCCATAACAAAATGGGGTTGCAGAGAGAAAGACATGACAATAGTAGAACCGTCTAAAGCAATGATGCATGATCAAAACATATAAACTCATCTTTGGGCTGAAGCCTCTAACATTGTTGTATATGTTCAAAATAGATGCCCTCACTCTTATCTTGAAAAGAAAACTCCTGAAGAAGCTTTCACTAGAAATAAACCTAATGTAAGTCACTTGAGAACCTTTGGGTGTCCTGTCTACATTCACATTCCTAAAGAGAAAAGAACTAAATTAGAACCTTCAGGAAAGGAAGGAATATTTGTTGGATATAGTGAAAATTCCAAAGCCTACAGAATCTACATTCCAGGGAAAAGAAATATTGAGTTAAGTAGAGATGTAATATTTGAAGAGGAAACTGCACTCAAAAGATCCAAGGAAGACAATAATGATTCTCTATAAGATCCTTCTCTTGAGATTCATAGGGAGTATCAATAATTTGAAGATAATGAATCTTTAGATGCTACTAATGAACATGAAGTAGGAAAGAAAAGAACTCTTTGGGCCATAAAAGTTATTGACGAAGGTGAGAAATATGTTGCTCCAAATGGAGCTATCAGGGAAAAAAAGACCTCGTATATTCTCTAGTTATGTTGCACTTATGAGTAAACTCCTGAATTCAGAACTTTCAAACCCAAAATATGCTCTTCAACATCAGACATGGAAGGATGCTATGTGTAACATATAAATTTGGAATTTGGATTTATAGATATTGTGTGTTACATTTGGATTATTTTATTTGTTATTGTTATGGGGGTAAATGAGATACTCTCCTTCTATCCCTAGATATACAAATGAAAGATCCAAGTTGATTAACCCCAAAAAGGAAGAATCAATGCATAAGTGAATCAATCATTTGGAAATAGGAAAGAAGGAAGATCTAAGTACTCGGTTTATTGATTTGATTAATTTGAATGTGTATTTTAGATTTAGATAAATTGAAAACCTTAATTGAATTGAATAGAAGAAATGCACTAACCTTGAAATATGGCAGATCCAAAGAATGCTATTTTCTGAAGCCTGTGTTGAGTTTCTGGAAAAACCAAGACTGGATCTGGAATATAAATGCAGAGAGGAGAAAAACCCAGAAATATTTTTCCATTCTGAGACAGTTCTGATTTGTACCCTCAAGTCAATGTCACCATTTGCCAAAATTTCTGATTGTGCCCTAGGTCACAATCGACCTAAAAATTCTCAAACTAGAATTATGCTTTCGGATCCCAGAAATTTTCCAAAAGGGTATCTGAATCTCCGTCCTGATCTATTGTTTCGAACCTGTTCCCACAAGAAAAAGGGGTTTGTTTGTTGGGGGAGGGGTTTGCCTTAGTCAAACTTCGATTTATGAATTAACCTTGAAATCAATAATTGAAATAAAGAATTCTTGAAAGTAGTAGAAGTAAATCTAATAATGAAGCTATGATACTCAAATAGATATGCAATTGTATTTCAAATGTAGACAAGTATGTGAATATGAAATCTTGGACTCAATTAGAAACCATGAACCTCCATGATTTTATGCTTGGAATCCACCTTGAAGGGATAATGAATGAGTCTTGAGGATGCACAAAGGATCTTGAAGGAATCTCACACCACCATGATGGCTAGATCTAGGGTTTGAGTGATGAATCTTGAATGCTTGAACCTAATCCCTTCAAAGGCTTGAAAGCTTGAATCCTTGATCTTCAATGGTGAGCTTGAATGCATGAGAGGAAGACTTGAACACTTTGAGAGCTTGAAAACATGTATAACAAATGGATGCTTAAACTTTTTGCTTGATTTCACTTAGTTGATAGACCTTGTTGGTTAGAATTAATGCTTAGAGAAAATGAGATATAAAAGCTTCCTTTTATATGAAACTAGGGCACAATCTTCTAGAGAGGCTGACATAGGAGAATTAAATTCCAATTAAAACCATGCCCCTATAAGAGGACCTATATTAAATATAATTTAAGATTTTTCTACTTCAGAACCCAAAACAGCCGACCCAAAAGCGGGAAATGAATTTTTGATGACCTCCGGCAGTCGACTGGCTTCTAGATTTGAAAGGGGACCCAAGTCAAGGTCGAGGTTGTCCTTGACCTAGGTCAAGGTTGAGGTCATCCTTGACCTAGTTCAAGGTTGAGGTCAAACTTGACCCAGGGGGTCAGGACCCCTGGAAAACATGTCAGATGGGATGGGAGGTGTCCGAAGAGGCCAATCAAGGTCCTAAATAGACACAGAAGTAAGAGAGGATGCAGAAATGAGGGGACAGTATGATGGTGGTGAAAAAAATCCCCTAAGGAGGGATAAACATTCTTAACATGGAAGTGCTTCCATTTTAAGATGATACATTAAGTCCCCACTTTAGCAGAAGTATGGAAATCGAACACGCTTGCGACAAAGTTAGAAGAAAGACTCTGGTGGATTGCAATGAGGTAGAACATCACTAAGTCAAGGAAATAAGTCCTTAGACCAAGGATTATAACTCAACATACATTCATAAAGTTATGAAAAATAAAGAGCAATCAATCATAGAAAACATACATGATTACATAAGAAAGACAAGAGAAACACTATAGATAACATAGCTTCATGATCTAATCCTACTACCATGAAAGCGAAAGAGAGAAAAGAGAAAGTGATTACCTCACCTAGTAAGATGCCCACCTTACCATAAATCACCAAAGAGGGAGAGCCCAATAGGTTCACCCATAAACTGTGCTTTGTAATTGTAATGCGTCTTTTGACGACTTTTAAAATATCCATAGATCCACATTCTTGTATCACTATGGAAAGTATATAAAATGCGCATCTTTTTAGGATTTAGAAACTTATGTGCGTCACCTTCAAAGGATTTATTATATTGAAAAATGTAAAATGTGTATCTCTTCAGGATTTAGCAACTTATGTGTGTTACCTTCCAAGGATTTAGCAAAAATAATAGTAAAAATGCGTGTCTCTTCAGGATTTAGCAACTTATGTGCGTTACCTTTCGAGGATTTAGCATGTTGTAAAATGTAAATGTAAAATATAGTATAAGGGAGACCCTATATATGCCCCCCTCTTTATCATGACTACCCACTAGGAAGGATAAGGAAAAGAAAGAGGATACCTACTTCAGAAGGTAAGGAGATATCCAGCTAACAACAATATACACTATATCCTTAGCGAAGAGTATTGACCCTTACCTCTAAGAACATAGATAATCGTGAAATGGATATTTCACATATGGAAAAAGGATCCTCAAAGAGGAAGAGATCTTATCATCAAGACCCCCACTGTAGTGGAGTGCTTAGGATAAAATGTCATCTTCCAAAGAAAAGAGGGACCAAATATTCAATCATCAAGCCCCCTGTAATTAAGAGGAAGAGGAATCTTGGAATGAAGGAGTCAAACTCTAACCCAAATCAAGGGCAAGAGTTTATCAAAAGCATAGTTTTCAAAATAAAGAAGAGGTGATGACCTAGGACAATCACCTCCATATAAGAGGGTATCCACAGTCAAAACATAAATCTTTATAAGGAAATAATGTTGTATGATAAACAAATGCCACTAAGCTAAGGAAAGTAGATCCTTAGATAGAGGAAGAAGCAAAATACCTCGCTCCCCAGGGGTGAAAGCAAGGGATATGTTATATCAAGTGATTTCATAGCAAAGAGATATCTTTACAAAAAAAATGTCCTAGAAAAGATATCATGAAAAAATTATAGGGATAGAATATGAAAGAATAACCAATTAAACTCAAAACAAAATACATGCTAAGAGCAAAATGGATCCTAGAAGACTGGAATAAAATACCTCTTGCCCCTCAGTTAAGAACAAGATGAGAAACATGGTATAAGTTATAGAAGAATGAGGGGAATGCCCTATATCAAAATTATGAAGAAATTGTAATACTGCCCAGGAATGAGATATAATTCCCAAAGCAGCTCTTTCTCTAACATATAACTTGAAATGCACACAATCAGAAAGTAAATTTTTGTTACTATAATGAAAAGTAAATCTATATTTAGGGAGAGCATTTTTCGGGATAGGTTTGAAGATTTATTTCTTATAATTCTTAATTGTACATACACTTTCTTAGCCACATATTGAGGAGTATCAGGGTGATCTAAAGAAGGTGTTGGAAGAAGAACATGAAGAGGAGGACGATGGTTAAGATCCACTACCTTGATTGGAGGAGGTGGGAAACCTATACCATGCATATCTTGTTTAGGAGATGAATGAATCAGGTTTTTAATACCTTGTTCATTAATACCAAGCCCTAAACATTTATAGCCTTGTTTATCCACCATAGTATATCCGGTAGTGTACCTATCTTGCAAAGCTTCGATAGGAGGAGATTGATTATTGTGCTCATGAGAAAATGTTGTGTATGATGGAATGATAGGATTAGAAGGGGTTTCCTTGTTTTTCAATTTAACAACATCATGGATTGGATAGGGAGGTGAAGGTAAATGAAAGAATTCTCGAACATCATTATCATGAATCCTAGTTTGAGCCCCATCATAAATGTGGGAAGAACTAGGGATTGAAGATGGAGAAATAGAAATAGGAATATTTGGAATTGGATTAGAATTGATGGGATGAGGATTAGGAAGATTAGGAGCTAGATTTGGGATGATAGGAGTAGGAATATTAGGAGATGGGGTTTCATCCACCCAATTCTTCACATAATCCAAAAGAGTAATAAGTCCACTGCATAAATCCTCGATGAAAGTTTTGAAAGTAGGAAGACTAGTATTTTTTAATCTTAAGATGGAATAAGAAAGTGAAACATGAAGATTAAAAAACATAATGAAATGAATGATACTCTCATATACATCATAAATACTATAGAGAGATGCTAAAAGAAGCATAATGAGAAAAATAACCATCCCCCAAAGCATCTTGAAGATCTTCATAATGAATACAATGCAAGAAGTGTTTTTATATGTTGATTCTTATGTAAAATTTTTTGTATTTTTAAAATGCAATAGCATAAAACTAATTTAATATGAAAGATCTAGTCTCTAAGAAAAAGAGGCAAATCATCTAACACCAAAAAGAAAGAGTTGTCTATCGCGGGTTCACCAAAATGTAACATATAAATTTGGAATTTGGATTTATAGATATTGTGTGTTACATTTGAATTATTTTGTTTGTTATTGTTATGGGGGTAAATGAGATACTCTCCTTCTATCCCTAGATATGCAAATGAAAGATCCAAATTGATTAACCCCAAAAAGGAAGGATCAATGCATAACTGAATCAATCATTTGGAAATAGGAAAGAAGGAAGATCTAAGTACCCGATTTATTGATTTGATTAATTTGAATGTGTATTTTAGATTTAGATAAATTGAAAACTTTAATTGAATTGAATAGGAGAAATGCACTAACCTTGAAATATGGCAGATCCAAAGAATGTTATTTTCTGAAGCCTGTGTTGAGTTTCTCAAAAAACCAAGACTGGATCTGGAATAGAAATGTAGAGAGGAACAAAACCCATAAATCTTTTTCCATTCTAAGACAGTTCCAATTTGTACCCTAAAGTCAATGTCACCATTTGCCATAATTTCCAATTGTTACCTAGGTTACAATCGACCTAAAAAGTCTCAGACTGGAATTATGCTTTCGGATCTCAGAAGTTTGCCAAAAAGGGTATCCGAATCTCCATCTTGATCTGCTATTCTGAACCTGTTCCTGCAAGAAAAAGGGTTTTGTTTGTTGGGGGAGGGGTTTTCCTTAGTCAAACCTTGATTTAGGAATTAACCTTGAAATCAATAATTGAAATAAAGAATGCTTGCAAGTAGTAGAAGTAAATCTAATAATGAAGCTATGATACTCAAATAGATATGCAATTGTATTTCAAATGTAGACAAGTATGTGAATATGAAATCTTGGACTCAATTAGAAACCATGAACCTCCATGATTTTATGCTTGGAATCCACCTTTAAGGGAGAATGAATGATTCTTGAAATTGAACAAAGGATCTTGAAGGAAGGTCACACCACCATGATGGCTAGATCTAGGGTTTGAGTGACGAATCTTGAATGCTTGAACCTAATCCCTTCAAAGGCTTGAAAGCTTGAATCCTTGATCTTCAATGGTGAGATTGAATGCTTGAGAGGAAGAATTGAACAATTTAAGAGCTTGAAAACATGTAGAAAAAATGTATGCTTGAACTTTTTGATTGATTTCACTTAGTTGATAGACCTTGTTGGTTAGAATTAATGCGTAGAGAAAATGAGAGAGAAAAGCTTCCTTTTATATGAAACTAGGGCACAATCTTCTAGAGAGGAAAAAATAAGATAATTAAATTCCAATTAAACCCATTCCCCTAGAAGAGGACCTATATTAAATATAATTTAAGATTTTCCCACTTTGGAACCCAAAATAGCCGACCCAGAAGCGAGAAATGAATTTTTGATGACCTCCGGCAGCCGACTAGCTTCCAGATTTGAAAGGGGGACCCAAGTCAAGGTCGATGTCATCCTTGACCTAGGTCAAGGTCAAGGTCAACCTTGACCCAGGGGGTCAGGACCCCTAGAAAACATGTCAGATGGGATGGGAGGTGTTCGGAGAGGCCAATCAGGGTCCTAAATAGACACAAAAGTAAGAGAGGATGCAGTAATGAGGGGACAATATGATGGTGGTCAAAAACATCCCCTAAGGAGGGATAAACATTCTTAACATGGAAGTGCTTCCATTTTAAGATGATACACCATGAAAAAAGAGTATAATTCTATCTTACAAAATGATGTATGAGATATTGTACCTAGACCCATAAACAAATCAGTTGTTTCCTCCAAGTGGTTATTAAAAATTAAACATGCAGTAGATGGAAGTATTGATATATAAAAGGAAATATTTGTTGCAAGAGGGTTCTTATAAATGGAAGGCATTGACTATGAATAGAATTTTTCTCCAGTTGCAAGATATACCTCTATAAGAATAGTTATGGCCATTGTCGCTGCCAAAGGTTGGAAAATTCATCAGATGGATGTAAAAACTACCTTTCTGAATGGTGTGATTGAGGAAGAAGTATATCTATAGAAATCATAAGGATTAATAATACACAATCAACAAACTCATGTATGCAAACTAAAGAAGGCATTATACGGCCTTAAGCAGGAACCTCGAGTATGGTATGAAAGGATAGATAACTATCTATCTAAACTCAACTTCTCTAAAAAATGATGCAGATCCAAACCTCTACTTTAAACTAGTACAAGGGGGTATGTTGATTTTGGTTCTTTATGTAGATGATTTTATTATAACAGGAGAAGATTACCTAATTATTAAGTGTAAAGAAGATCTTGCTACTGAATTCGAGATGAAAGACTTAGTGCTACTAAATTATTTCCTAGGCTTAGAAGTTTGGCAACATGCTAATGAGATATTTCTAAACCAAGGGAAAATATACTTTAGACTTTCTAAAAATATTCATAATGATGGATTGTAAGCCTATGTCCACCCCCATGAAAACAAATCTACTTAAACTACAAGAAGTAGCATCAAGTTCAAAACCTGCATATTCTATACTTTACAGGCAAATTATTGGGTCTATGTTGTACTTAGTGAATACCAGACTAGACATTTGTTATGCAGTTAATGCACTCAGTCAGTTTATGTGTGAACCAAAAAAAATTCATATGGTTGCAGCTAAGCACATACTAAGGTATATTCAAGGCATAATAAATCTTGGACTAAGGTACAAAGATGTAGATTTACAACTACATGGTTTCACTAATTCAGATTGGGTTGGAAGCACTGCGGATCAGAAAAGTACCTCTGGGTGTTGTTTCAGTCTGGGTTCTAAAATGATATCCTGGCTTAGTAGAAAACAATCCCCAGTTGCTCAAAGTTCCACAAAAGTAGAGTACATTGCTTCATCTATGGGAGCACGGGAAGCAGTTTGGTTGAGGAAACTTATTTTTGGTTTATTTGGAGAATCTCTAAAACCTACTATTATTCATTGCGATAATCAGAGTTGTATTAAGCTCTCCTTAAACCAAGTATTTCAAATCAGGTCCAAGCATATTGAGATACCTTATCACTATATTTGAGATATGGTGGAAAAGAATGTTATTGAGTTAAAGTATATCAGTACAGAGGAACAATCAACTAACATTCTCACCAAGCCTCTAGCAAAGACAAAGGTAGAATACTTTAGAGGTAAACTTGGTATGATTGTAATTTATGAGAACACATCTCAGTAACTTTTTATACTAATAAATCATTCTTTGTTATGAATGTTATTTAAAAAATATGTGTTCTTTTTGTATATAATAAGGAAGTGATGAATTCTAAATGATTTTAACTTATTTTTGTAGAAGTTCTGATTAAGTAAAAGCAGGATTTGAAAGGTCCCGAAACCTTGATAAAAAAGATCAAAAGATATATAATGCTGATCAAACTTCAAGGATAAATTGTATAAGTACTTATACTTATTGTTCAAGGAGAAGTTGTTCAAGGAGAAGTAGATCAAAAGGTATACTTATTGTGTTAGAAGTTGTTATAAGGTGACGATCTTATAATAACTTATTCATCTATTATAATAAATATCATGAGAATGATATTTAAACTATGATAGTGTATATCCTATAAATCAATATAGACTAGACAAGTATAGTTTAAATTCTTACAAGTTCTACTGTATGGATATATCATGTCTACATGATAAGTATCACACATATGATTCTAGTGCACATATCATACAAGACATCTTGAGTACTTGGTGAATATAATGGACTTGATATTTGGAGACCAATACTGTGAGTACTTGGTGAGTATCATGGACTTGATACTTGGAGGCCATTACTCATGATAATCATTTTGAGCACTTGGTGATATCTTGTGGGTTGATATTTTGAGACCATTTCTCTGAGCCCTTGGTGAGTATCATGGAATTGATACTTGAAGACCATTGCTTTTAATATCAGTAAAATGATATAAATTATAAATGATTATCCATAATCACATATCTTTCAAGACATCTTAAGTACTTGGTGAATATCATGGACTTGATATTTGGAGACCAATACTCTGAGTACTTGGTGAGTATCATGGACTTGATACTTGGAGACCAGTACTCATGATAATAATTTTGAGCACCTGGTGAATAACTTGTGAGTTGATATTTGGAGACCAATTCTCTAAGCACTTGATGAGTATCATGGACTTGATACTTGAAGATCATTGCTCTTGATATCAACAAAATGATATAAATTATAAATGATTATCTATACTCACTGTAGACACCCTAAAATGGACATGCTTGTGACTTTACATTAAAAACACTAATTTTCATCTATTAATTAATAATTTTTTAATCATCAATTAATCATCTATTTTCCTCTAAATTCATTCCCCAAATCATCTAATCAAATTCCCAAAATTAATTAAATAATTTAATTTATTTAATTAATTAGCCTTAATTGATTAATTACCATTAATTAATTAATTAAATTCAATTTCCTATAGTTTAAATTGAAAGATTTAAACTTACTAATTAAATTCTTCCAATTAAATTAATTTAATTTCATTCAATAAAGCAATTCTAAATAAAAAATAATTCAGTTATCTTACATGTTGAAAACTTTAATTACATAAATGAATTAAATATTTATTTATTTTCAAAGAGATAATCATTAATCAGATCACATTGGTTACTCCACCCATCTCTCCAGTTCATATGGGTAACTCCACCCATCTCTCCAGTTCACATGGGTAACTCCACCCACCTCTTCAGTTCTAAAAGGTAACTCACAATTAGCTCTTCAATCAAGCAAACTCTATCTCCTCTCTCCCAGTTGAAGAGGTGGAGTTTACTGATGGCCTCTCCAGTTTCCTTTAATCTCAACCATTCATCTCCCTATCTCTGGTATTGATCTCAACTGTTCATATCATCCTCCATTCCTATATAATAAACCCTTCATACCCTTTTGAAGGATCCATGATTTCAAGCTCTCGTGCGCCATTAATTTTTTAGTTTGGTTCTAGCTTTAAAGCCATCTTGCGATCACACACGCATTTCAAGTATCAAATTCTCGACACTTCTCAAGTCATAGACGTTGCCCACACCAATACTAAGCATCAAAAACAATGTTTTGGAAGGAGTAGAGAGACAATAGAAGCTTCAAGCACTTTGGGGATTGCATTCATTTGTTCTCCTTTCTTTGCTTGTATATTTTATTGGTTACATTTAAGTATTTGTTATTAGTAGTTTTTGTATTGATTTCCCCATTGCAAACTGATGCTACTAACCCTCATCGTTTGAAAGCTTGGGAACCATTAATCACGAAAGAGGCACATATTTTTGGTGAACATGACAATCAAACAACCTGAATATCTCTTGCAGACGACATACATAATCAATCAGCCATGGCCGTATGGTTGAAGACCTTAATTTTCATCATTTCCTCGATATCTGTGTAATTTTGTAATTGCTGATATTTTGCCATAATTTGACAAAATAGTGTCGCAATTGACTGGTTTAATACCGCAATTGATTGCAGGCTTTCGCATTGCTATTTTGTTGTCTTCTATCTTTCTGTCTTCTAGCACTGTGCAGCAATCGCCTAGATTTCACCGCAATAACCTTTGCTTTACCGCAATCAACTGATCCGTATTCCAAACAAAAACATTCTACCACAAATCAGAGTGTTTTATTGTAATTTCCAACATTCTATTGCAATTGACACGAGATTGCTACAATTGAAGAACTAGTGCCGCAATTGACATAAAAGGCATATTTCTAGCTATTTTTCTTGGTTTCTGTGTAGGGTTGACTGATTGTGAATGAAAAAGAAGGTAATTAGACACATACCAGGTGCTAGATCATTAAGAGCTGCAATAAGGAGAACCACCAACTATCGATCACAACAAAGCGCTATTTTCGCAATCGCAGCTAAAGATCAAAGCGAAGTATACACAAGGTACATTGATTCAATCAAGAGATTTGAAAGTAAGTATAAAGTCACCATTAATTTAAGCAATCTCAATAATCCTAAAGTATCTAGATATTCTGTTGTCTTGGATTGAAAATCTTTCATTTCATGAGATACTAAACACTTTCTTTGACAGGTTTGAATCGAGGATACAAGATAACAATACAACATAAAATTCATTCACTTGTTGATTTGGGTTTAAAAAGAATAGTGTTTGTCACACATCTCACACCTTAGATTTTAGAATTTGGTGCTTAAAATTGACATGGAGATTAAAATTGAACAAAGACAAAGAATATTTCGATTTGGTGCATTAAAATTGAACAAGAAATCAACACCTACTTTTGGGCTTAAAATTGAACACTTGTGCTTGTATGGTGGTGTATCTTAGTTCACATTTAAAACTTTCAGAGCTTAATCGATTTACCTTGTGCCTTGAGTTTTGGGTGCACTTGCACAATCTGTTAGATTAAACACCTTTATACTTTTTAGAAAGGCCTATCTGGGGAATGTGCTTCTTCCTCGGAGAATGACCTTAAACTGGTAATCCTTCTGATCGGTATATAAACAAGGCACAAACTAAAGTTCTATCTTATCTAGCCAAGCTCAGGCGAGGTGTGTTGATGATAGTCTATATCAGGTGAATATCCCTAAGGAGCTAACGTGGTCAACTAGGCTCTTAAGTGAGTCACACACATACAAACCAATTGGATAGACGCCACAGACCCTTACTAAAACCTTGTTAATTAGAGGCCAAACCGATCTACCTCTGAACAAATACCTTATTATAGAGAAAGGGGTGGCAGAATGTCTCCCTAAGATTCCCAACATATGTGTTCCAAGGTATTTATGTAGTGAAAGAGATCTTCACTCAATGACAACAATACCTGGAAACAAAAAAAACATGGGCGCCTAGGTCATGGACCTTTGTGTCCTAGTAGTGTGACAATTGTTGTGTGAGTTAACGAACATTCAAGCATTGGGCGTATAATATTCTATTTCAAAGCTATTGACCTAGATTAATCTGACCGTTCATTGTTGAGACCTTGTGATAACATTGTTAGATTTGCTGAACTGCAAATCTTCCCAAGAAACCTGCATGCAAACACTGTCACGAGAATGAAGACAGAAGACAGAAAGCTATGGCGGCCAATAGGCCAGAGATTGAAAAAGCATGTTGCAAGAAAAAATCTTCTATTAACAAAGTGAAATTACAATCTCCTTGAAGAAATGAAAGTGGTGATTCCTTATAAAGGATACCAAAACCCTAAAAGGGAAACTCTAAGAAATAGAAACTGCCTAAGTGGAACTTAAGCACAAAAGAGTAATAACTAAAGATTGCTCTAACACCCCCCCTTAAGTGTAACTTAGGGAGAAGCAAAATAGCTAAGCTACTGTAGAAAGCAGGAAAGATGGGTCCCGACAACTAGGCCTGATCAGGTACCCAAACAAGAAAGAAAACTAGATGAAGGAAACTGAGCCTTCAATCTAGGGAAAAAGGTGTCCTAGAGAAAGGAACAAGAAAAGAGCAAGAAGCATCTCCGAAGCATGTCTGAAAACTCTATCAGAAGAGACTGCTGGAACCCCCACTGAAGTGCATGACCAGGTAGAGAAGACAAGTGTCTGAAGAGCTGATCAATCGAACCAGGAAGCAATAGAACCAACAGGTGACCCCCCCATAATGCTGAACTGGGAGAGGTGACAGGAACACTGAAATGCAATGCCAGAAATCATCTGCAGAAGAAGAACTAGGAACAGTGCAACAGAATCACACACACAGGATAAAGGGCGGTGTCACAGACACACTACATGAGCTAATGTCATGGAAGGTACGCTCACTTGACAAAAATGGATGCGCCTAAAGCGGCAAATGCATCATAACCCCCCATGGCACTTTATAACAGAGTGCGAGTACTAAAACTGAACAAGGTGTACAAGATCCAAAAATGCAGAAAAAGGCACTTTATCTCAGTGCATTTACAGAACAATGATGCAACAGAAGGAGCATGCAAGCTCAGAAGTCAGAAAGAAGGGTGAGCTATGAACTCAGAAGAAGAGATCCCAGGACCTGTAGAACCAAGCACTCCACCAGAGGGCATAAACTGCCAAATGCGGATGAGTGAAAACCTGGAGCAAAATTTGGAAAAATAACCTCTGCCACTAAATAGCACACTGAACCAGCTTTCCGACAATATCTCGTTTGCCAAAAAAGGAGTCCGGATGAGCCAGATATGACTCCCAGAAGGAAAAAAGAAACATCAGACTTCAAAAGAAAAAAAAAAATTCAAACAGAAGAACCCAAAACCCTAACCTCCATCATCGGAAATTTCTCGGAAAGAGCTTTCCGACGGTATATGGAAGTCAAAAAAATACCCCCGTATGCTCCCTGTAGAGCGAAAACAGACAGGTAGGGTCAAAAAGGGCCTCAGAAAAAAAAATTAAGCCCCTGGGGCTAAAAAAATGAGCCCCCGGGCGCATGGAGAGCGCCGGGGGCTGGGCCGCAGCCCCTGGTCGCGCATATGACCACGCGGCCATGCAGTAAAGCCTGCGGGGGCTGCCTAAAAAAAATGCCACCAGGGGCGCGGCGGCGGTGGCTTGGAGCTCAGCTGGCGGAGCGGCGCTAGAGCAAGGTGAAGCCAGGGCCGAGCGCGGAGGAGACCGGGCGGCGGGGCCGCGGGGGCGGTGGGGCCGCGGGGGTGGCGGGCGGCGGGGGCCGTGCTGGAGGAGGGCGACGGTGGGCTGCAGACTGGCAAAGCGGCGGCGGCGGCCGCAGAAACATGCAAGAGGCGCACCGAGCAGAGGGGTGGCCGCCAGGTGCTGGCCGGTGGTGGTGGTGCGCCAGTGGCGCATTTGAAAATATAACTGCGCACGATAAAAATAATAAAAAAACATGCATTTTTAATGTTTTTTCCTCAAAATTTGTGTCCGTACGACCCGTAGGAGGCTGAAAAAATTCTCCAGAGGCCCCGGTGTCCAAAATGGACAAACCTTATATGGATTCTGGGGTTTTTGGGCCTTCTGGACGCAATGGTAGTGTCCGTTTGGGCCCAAAATGCCTCCAAAAATAGAGACCCCCTAGAGCCACAAAAAGAAGCCAGAAAAAGCTGAGAAACCTTCAAACCCTTGAATGCTTCAGAAACAACTCGAACAGCTAGCAGCAAGAAGGCTCTGATACCATGTTAGATTTACTGAACTGCAAATCTTCCCAAGAAACCTGCATGCAAACACTGTCACGAGAATGAAGACAGAAGACAGAAAGCTATGGCGGCCAATAGGCCAGAGATTGAAAAAGCATGTTGCAAGAAAAAATCTTCTATTAACAAAGTGAAATTACAATCTCCTTGAAGAAATGAAAGCGGTGATTCCTTATAAAGGATACCGAAACCCTAAAAGGGAAACTCTAAGAAATAGAAACTGCCTAAGTGGAACTTAAGCACAAAAGAGTAATAACTAAAGATTACTCTAACAAACATTGTGTTGGTTTTTTTTATGCTGTGATTACTGAACAACAATTCTTTCACCCTTTGATGTATTTTGAAGAGTAGCCAACTCCCAATATTCAACTAAGACTAAAAAGGACCAATTAACAAGGATGCAAATCCATCCTTCTATGCTTAAGGTTCTGCAAAACTAGGGGGGGTATCCTTCAACACCCTCAAATATTCAGTAAGGCATAAATTAGTAGAGATCTCACACAGGCTCAACACGACTGAGAGATACTAGATGACTGGCTAATCAACCATTGAACATCAACCTTGAAGTGGAGCATGAGATTAATACAAAACCACAAAACACATAAAAAATTTAGATATGTCAGAGTTTAAATTCAATTTGCAGAACATAGCCAAGACTGATTTGTCATGTATCAATAAGGAATATATTGATTTATGAATAGTGCCTTGTCCATTGGGCAATAATTCTAGTTTAGGAGAAGCATACAAAAACAAACTACCGTCAAAGACTCAAAGCCATGAATACAAATGATATCAGACCATACACTACTTATAACAAATCCTTATGCAGAACATATGAAACTTGTGTCATATCCATAGCTTTATTTAATCTAATTCTAAATCAGAACTAAGGACTAATAATACATACATAGATGAATCCATACAATGAATTAGAAAATTCATAATCCAAATAAAAAACACGAAGGAGAGACTTGAATCTGAGAAAACTTGCATTAAGTGTGATGAATCTTGCTTCTGTACCATTATGATCTACAACATTTACCACTTTAAAAATATGCAAAAGATCTGAAAAACACCTATTCTATCTGAAACAAAGCTAATACATTCCAATAAACTATATCCTAATGGAACCATGAAATAACTGGACATTCCTGGAGCAAGTACTCTGCAACTCACTATGGAGACCAGGATTTGTAACCTTGTAATAATGGAAGAAATCTACATAAGTAGAAAGAGAAAAACCATCAGATTCATCCTCCCCTCAACACCTGTCCCTTCTCCCAAATATCTTGAACTGAACCTTTGACAACTGCTCAAAAATATGTTTTTATTTGCAGAGACATCTTCTTTGTTTTTCCCAAATTTAAGCTGAGTCATTGTTTCTTTGTTATGTTCAAACTGATTTGATCCTGCACTAGAAGGGACTGCAAAAACAAATTCCTCATTTTGAGACCTTTCCGACCGTATATGATGCTTGGTATTTTGGATAAACTTTACCCCCTCAACCATTAAATCAAACTCTTCATCCCGTGCATACCCTTTTCAACAAACTTGAAATATTTGTGCATTTTCAATAGTTAGACTATTGAATTGAGATGACATTTCATTTAAATATCTGCATATTTTGTCTTTTATCCTTATTTCACCTAGATTTAATCAGCTTGTGACACTTGTCAATCAGGCTTAATGGCTTACCCATTAGATCTCATGCATCTTCATTTTAAGCCATTAAGTCCACCCTAAGATCTCTTTCAAACTGCATGTTTTTTAACCTTTTCTCTGTTGAGATAAATTCAATTTAAATTTCATATTAATCCCTTTTAATCTTTAGTGCACTAGATTGCGCCATGTGGCATCCTTTGATTTGATCTGTGTGACCATTAGGTGCCATGTCACCTACCCTATAACCCGTCCTTCCACATGTCAGTCTCTGATTGGATATGGAAGAGCCACCTCTACATTGCATAGGATCTTTCCATGTGTCTGGGGTGCCACATGTCACCATGGCTTAATGGCTTATGCTTAAGATCCCTACATCTTTCTTACTAAGCCATTAAGTCATCTATTGATTTTGACCGCCTTGATATTTGTGCCCAACTTGGAAGCTTGTTTGACGTGCTGCCATGTCATCGCCACCTTGTCACCTCGCTGTCTACTTGACTCTCATCTCTGCCACATGTCAACATGACTTAATGGCTTAAACATATCTTCCTCACAACTTTCTCACTAAGCCATTAAGCCATCCATCAATTTTTGATCACCTTGGGATTTGCGCCAATCCTGTAGTCTTTTATACGAACTCACCTGCCATGTAACACTCGCAAGTCCCACCAAAAGTGGGTTTTTGTCCTCCAAGTATGCTTCCTAATGCACCTGCCACCAGCGCGTGCATAGCCTCTGGCTTCTTCTTCAAAATACATATTGTGCGTTGTTTTCTTTAAACATCTTGGAATTCCTCTTCCTGCACAATGTGGGACTAATGCTTTTAGTTTTTTAAAGCTTTTGCTTACATTTTGGCTCAAAATAATTGGGCCAACCACGCCAGCATGCCACTTACCAAGGGGCCTACTATTGGGCCTCTTGGCTCCTTCTTCAAACATCAAAACAAGTGTTTCCATATTTAAACACTTGAGAAAACACAAACCCCACCAATGTGGGATAATACATTTTACCTTTTTCCAAGAAAACTGTGCCTCATTTATATGCTGCGCAATCTTTATTTACTACTAACCCTGTGTAGCCCTGTTAAAGTATTTTGTTGCTCTTCTCTATTGTTTTTTTGCATTCCTTTCCACTGTTTACAACTGCAAACTGCATTCAAAATGTTATTTCAATGTTTCAAATGCCCCTGCTCTACGCTGACCTTTCTCTTTACTTGCGTAGACAGTATTATTTCCATCCCACACGCAACACCTACAATGTGTAATTGTTAATTTTGTTTAAACCATGTTCTTCTTTACCTTAACTCTAGCAAAGTAAGCTCCATTTGGTGGTATTTGCATAAACAAGTCTTCATTCATGCCTTGTGCAGACACCTAATTAATACTTGTCAATTTCCATTTATTGAAAGTTTCTAACATTTTTTTCATATACATTGCACATGCCCCACTCTAGCGTGGCACTTCCTCCCTTTTTTGCGCATGGTTTCTTTGGTATTGGTTTTCCTTTATTATAAAAATGCAACTTCTTTTCAAAGCACAGGCTTTAATGTTTTTTAAAGTTTTGTGAAAAGTGTCGTGTCCTTCATCTTCTCCAACTCCCCTGCACAACACCCATATCCTTGCCAATAGTATTTGAATTAGTATATTTTATTTGTCTCCACACGCTGCGTGGGCTCACTCAAATTTATACTGCATAATTACCATGATGTCTGCTCTGACTCCTTTCCCATATCCCACGCAAGACATTGCAAAAAGTATTTGGTTGAAAGTTCTTAAATGTTTGTAGAAGGATGAACAAAAATAAATCTAACTCCTAAAGGGTGATGCACCAGAAAACTATGTTTTGAGATCCACAAATATAATAGACACACAATAAGAAAGGCAACATATACTTCTTTACACAGTCCCACTAATTCATAATCTCTGCATAATCAATTTGTAAGAAGGCTTATAATAACAATCTCTAAAAGGAGAAAAATGATCTCTCACAATCTGGAAAACTGATTCAACACGACTCACAATCTGCAAAGAAAATATGAGAAAATACTGCATAAAAGCACCAACATGCAATACAAATTTGAGGATAAATGATATCATAAAAATTTGCACCTACACTAAGCACACAATAACAGACCAAGTGAGGAAGGCATAAGCTGTAAATCACATAAAAAATATGTCCTTAACCTGCATATCTCTGAAAATGGGTTACAAACTCTCTTTGCTTTTGTTAAGAACTTAGAAGAACAGTTACAAAACAACAAGCCAAAGGAAAAAGAACTCCTGATCAATGAGTCTTCAACTCATACTAATGCATTTTCTAGCCAATTGCCCCATAAATGAAAGCAATAACTCCTGGGATGGATTCAGGGAAAAAATCCACTTTTGAACCCTCCAAAGGACTTAAAAAAGGTGTAAAAAGGGTGCCAAGGTCAATCGTTATCAGCTTTATCATAATGGCTCCTAATAAATGCATTCATATCCTAAAAACAACTCATAAAGAGCTTCTGGAATGCAATAAATTCACCTCTTTACTTCATCCTTATCCCCCTGACCTTTGAATTTTGTCATTAATTTTGCAATAAATATCTCATCTTGACTTTACAAAGTAAAAATAAATATCCTATTTTGTACTTTAATTATTAAATAATTTATAAT
>MU227685.1:1701867-1746304 GCA_018584345.1 Thuja plicata
AGAGAGTAGAGGGGAAGGAGACCCGCAGAAATACTAACACTAGTAGGAAAAGAATTGTTCTTACATCTGATGAGGAAGACAATACCCCTGATAAGAGGAAGATGAAGGAAAAAGAAAATAGAGATAACGAAAAAGAAGACACAACGATCAAAACGAGGGAGCTGAAAACAGATACTCAGAAGGGGGAAGATTTTATGGACCAGAATAAAGATGGGGATTCTGGGTTCAAGGAATATCCTGATAGTCTGGAAAAAGGAGATCATGCTAAGAAAAACAATAAAGGTATCATCAAAGACTTTTCTGGATTGATTAATAACATGTATAGTGACCAGGTTATTTTAAAAAATCAAGTTGAGAAAACTCAGGAGGAAATGAAAATTATTAACAAAATGGGGATAGGGGATAAACCAGTGGCTAAGTGTCTTAAGGAAATGAGAGATGTTGTTGGCAACTCGGAAGCTCAGGCTGAGTATGCCAACAAGGTGGAAATTATGGAAAAACAAATAAATCAAATTAAAGACAAGATGGAAAAGGACAACAGGGATGAAGAAATTAAGAGTTTAAACAAAAAAGTTAAAAGACTGGAGACATCTGTCAAAAAAATAGGGGAACAATGTCTCATAAGCCTGAAATCTTACTATGGTCATGCTCAAATTCTCATGGATAAACTGGAAATGATCAATAAGGAAAAAGACAGCAGCATTGTGGAAAAGACGGGACCAGGATCACGCACCAGAGCCAGTGCTAAGAAAAAGAGTGCTAAGAAAAAGAGTCCTAAGGAGGATAAAGAAACAGAGGAGCTGAAAACTTCGGTTAATAACATGCAAATCATGGTCCTTGAAGCTGAGGAGATGGTTAAAGAGATATAGTTGTTCTTTCTGTGCTCCTGGTTGGGTTTTTTGCTGTCCCTGCTGTCTTTTGCTTTATCTTTGGGATTGTTTTTTGTTCGTTTTGCTGTCTTGCTGTTCCTTTCTATTTTGATGCTTTGGCATAGATGGTTATGCTTTTAAAACTGTGTATCTTTAATTTCTAGGTTGCAGGTCCTTGTAAAACCTGCTGTACTCTTTGGTTTTTTTGTAAAGGTTTCGGGTCCTTGTAAAACCTGCTTTTACTTAATCAGAACACTTAGGGAAAATGAAAACTGTGACTAATCTATATGCAAAAACACTTATTGAAACTAAAACTTACCCTACCCTAAACTAACCAGCAATGAGGCAACGCTTAAATAAATCCATTTACTAGTTCTATAAAATAACTCCCCTTTCTCCTCAATTTGCAATGATTGACATATTCATGGGTAGCTAGAGGAACAGATACATTGGATATTATTTCAACAAATAACTCCAACTCCTGAAAGTTATAGTCTAGGGCGCCTACCTCTTTGTGATGTGCATGCACACTACTGTTTGAGAGGGTGTCGATCGATTGAACATGTTCTCTTTTGACATCATCTCCAGCTAGAACTTCATGTTTGGGTGTCAGCAAGATGAGTGATTCTGTGTTGTCCTCCACGCTAGATAAATGCCTAACAGGGCATCCTCTTGAAAGAGAAAACTTGGAACTTCTATTGCTGGTCTTTGGCTTTTGGACTGCTTCTTCAACCCTTTTTTGCTGATCCAAATGCACTAGCTTAGGTGGATCTAGCTGAGAAGTGGTTGCCTTCACATTATGCTTTTGTTGTTCCTGATTTTCTAACCTAGGAGATGATAACTTTGGAGACCAATACTCTGAGTACTTGGTGAGTATCATGGACTTGATACTTGGAGACTAGTACTCATGATAATAATTTTGAGCACCTAGTGAATATCTTGTGAGTTGATATTTGGAGACCATTTCTCTGAGCACTTGATGAGTATCATGGACTTGATACTTGAAGATCATTTCTCTTAATATCAACAAAATGATATAAATTATAAATGATTATCTATACTCACTGTAGACACCCTAAAATGGACATGCTTGCGACTTTACATTAAAAACACTAATTTTCATCTATTAATTAATGGTTTTTTAATCGTTAATTAATCATCTATTTTCCTCTAAATTCATTCCCCAAATCATCTAATCAAATTCCCAAAATTAATTAAATAATTTATTTTATTTAATTAATTAAGCTTAATTGATTAATTACCATTAATTAATTAATTAAATTCAATTTCCTATAGTTTAAATTGAAAGATTTAAACTTACTAATTAAATTATTCCAATTAAATTAAATTAATTTCATTCAATAAAGCAATTCTAAATAAAAAGATTCAATTATCTCACATGTTGAAAACTTTAATTACATAAATGAATTAAATATTTATTTATTTTCAAAGAGATAATCATTAATCAGATCACATTGGTTACTCCACCCATCTCTCCAGTTCATATGGTTAACTCCACCCATCTCTCCAATTCACATGGGTAGCTCCACCCACCTCTTCAGTTCTAAAAGGTAACTCATAATTAGCTCTTCAATCAACCAGACTCTATCTCCTCTCTCCCAGTTGAAGAGGTGGAGTTTACTGATGGCCTCTCCAGTTCCCTTTAATCTCAACCATTCGTCTCCCTATCTCTGGTATTGATCTCAACCGTTCATATAATCCTCCATTCCTATATAATAAACCCTTCATACCCTTTTGAAGGATCCATGATTTCAAGCTCTCGTGTGCCATTAATCTATCAGGTTGGTTCTAGCATTAAAGCCATCTTCCGATCACACACCCATTTCAAGTATCAAATTCTTGACACTTCTCAAGTCATAGACGCTGCCTACACCAATACTGAGCATCAAAAATAATGTTTTGGAAGGAGTAGAGAGAGAAAATAGAAGCTTTAAGCACTTTGGGGTTTGCATTAATTTGTTCTCCTTTCTTTTCTTGTATATTATATTGGTTACATTTAAGTATTCGTTATTAGTAGTTTTTGTATTGATTTCCCCATTGCAAACCAGTGCTACTAACCCTCATCGTTGGAAATCTTGGGGACCACAAATCACGAAAGAGGCACACATTTTTGGTGAACCCGACATGAATCAAATGACCTGAATATCTCTTGCAGATGACATACATAATCAATCAGCCACGGCCGTACGGTTGAAGACCTCAATTTTCATCATTTTCTCGATATTTGTGTAATTTTGCAATTGCTGATATTTTGCCACAATTTGAAGAAATAGTGTCACAATTGATTGGTTTAATACTATAATTGATTACAGGCTTTCACATTACTATTTTGTTGTCTTCTGTCTTTTTGTCTTCTAGCACTATGCTACAATCACCTAGATTTCACCGCAATAACCTATACTTTACTGCAATCAACCGATCTGTATTGCAAATGAAAACATTATGCCGCAGATCAGAGTGTTTTACTGCAAATGCCAACATTCTACCACACTTGACATGATATTGCCACAATTGAAGAACCAGTGCCACAATTGACATAAAAGGCATATTTCTGGCTATTTTTCTTGGTTTCTGTGCAGGTTTGACTGATTGTGAATGACAAAGAAGGTAATTAGACACATACCAGGTGCTAGATCATTAAGAGCTGCAATAAGGAGAACCACCAACTATCAATCACAACAAAGCGCTATTCTCGCAATCGTAGCTAAAGATCAAAGTGAAGTATACACAAGGTACATTGATTCAATCAAGACATTTGAAAGTAAGTATAAAGTCACCATTAATTTAAGCAATCTCAATAATCCCAAAGTTTTTGGAAATTCTGTTGTCTTGGATTGAAAAGCTTTCATTTCATGAGATACTAAACACTTTCTTTGATAGGTTTGAATCGAGGATACAAGATAACAATACAACATAAAATTCATTCACTTGTCAATTTGGGTTTAAAAAGAATAGTGTTTGTCACACATCTCACACCTCAGATTTTAGAATTTGGTGCTTAAAATTGACATGGAGATTAAAATTGAACAAAGGCAAAGAATCTTTCAATTTGGTGGATTAAAATTGAACAAGCAATCAACACATACTTTTGGGCTTAAAATTGAACACTTGTGCTTGTATGGTGGTGTATCTTAGTTCACATTTCAAGCTTTCGGAGCTTAATCAATTTACCTTGTGCCTTGAGTTTTGGGTGCACTTGCACAATCTATTAGATTAAACACCTTTATACTTTTTAGAAAGGCCTATCCGGGGAATGCGCTTCTTCCTCGGAGAATGACCTTAAACCAGTAATCCATCTGATCGGTATATAAACAAGGCGCGAACTAAAGTTCTGTCTTATCTAGCCAAGCTGAGGCAAGGTGTGTTGATGATAGTCTATATCGGGTGAATATCCCTAACGAGCCAACGTGGTCAACTAGGCTCTTAAGTGAGTCACACACATACAAACCAATTGGATAGACGCTACAGACCCTACTACAACCTTGTTAATTAGAGGCCAAACTGATCTACCTACGAACAAATACCTTATTATAGAGCAAGGGGTTGCAGAATTTCTCCCCAAGATTCCCAACATATGTGTTCCAAGGTATTTGTGTAGTGAAAGAGATCTTCAGTCAATGACAACAATACTTGGCAACAGAAAAAACATGGGCGCCTAGGTCGTGGATCTTTGTGTCCTAGTAGTGTGACAATTGTTGTGTGAGCTAACGAACATTCAAGCATTGGGCCTATAATATTCTATTTTGAATCTATTGACCTAGATTAATCTGACTATTCATTGTTGAGAACTTGTGATAACATTGTGTTGGTTCTTTTTTACACTGTGATTACTGAACAACAAGCCTTTCACCCTTTGATATATTTTGAAGAGTAGCCAACTCCTGGTATTCAACTAAGACTGAAAAGGACTAATTAACAAGGATGCAAATCCATCCTTCTACGCTTTAGGTTCTGGAAAACCAAGGGGGGGATACCCTTCAATACCCTCAAACATTTAGTAAGGTGTAAATCAATAGAGATCTCACACTAGCTCAACACGACTGAGAGATACTAGATGACTGGCTAATCACCCATTGAATGTCAACCTTGAAGTGGAGCATGAGATTAATACAACACCACAAACCACATAAAAAATTTAGATATGTCAGAGTTTAAATTCAATTTGCAGAACATAGCCAAGACTGATTTGTCATGTATCAACAAGGAATATATTGATTTATGATTAGTGCCTTGTCCATTGGGCATTACTTCTAGTTTAGGAGTAGCATACAAGAACAAACTACTGTCAAAGACTCAAAGCCATGAATACAAATGATATCAGACCATACACTACTTATAACAAATCCTTATGCAGAACATATGAAACTTGTGTCATATCCATAGCTTTATTTAATCTAATTCTAAATTAGAACTAAGGACTAATAATACATACATAGATGAATCCATGCAATGAATCAAAAAATTCATAATCCAAATGAATAACATAGAGATAGAGACTTGAATCTGAGAAAACTTGCATTAAGTGTGATGAATCTTGCTTCTGTACCAATCTGATCCACAACATTTACCACTTCAAAAATATGCAAACGATGTGAAAAACATCTATTCTATCTAATAACAAAGATAATACAGTCCAATAAACTATATCCTAATGGAACCATGAAATAACTGGACACTCCTGGAGCAAGTACTCTGCAACTCACTATGGAGACCAGGATTTGGAACCTTGTAATAATGGAAGAAATCTACATAAGTAGAAAGATAAAAACCATCAGATTCATCCTCCCTTAAACACCTGTCCCTTCTCCCAAATATCTTGAATTGAACCTTTGACAACTGCTCAAAAATATGATTTTATTTGTAGAAACATCTTCTTTGTTTTTCCCAAATTTAAGCGGAGTCATTATTTCTTCATTATGTTCAAATTGATTTGATCCTGCACCAAAATGGACTGCAAAAACAAATTCCTCATTTTGAGACCTTTCTAGCCGTATATGATACTTGGTATTTTGGATAAACTTTACCCCCTCAACCATTAAATCAAACTCTTCCTCCAATGCATACCCTTTTCAACAAATTTGAAATATTTGTGCATTTTCAATAGTTAGAATATTGAATTGAGATGACATTTCATTTAAATATCTACATATTTTATCTTTTATCCTTATTTCACCTAGATTTAATCAGCTTGTGACACTTGTCAATCAGGCTTAATGGATTACCCATTAGATCTCATGCATCTTCATTTTAAGCCATTAAGTCCACCCTAAGATCTCTTTCAAACTGAATGTTTTTTAACCTTTTCTCTGTTGAGATAAATTTAATTTAAATTTCATATTAATCCCTTTTAATTTTTAGTGCAATAGATTGCGCCGCGTGGCATCCTTTGATTGGTTCTGTGTGACCATTAGGCGCCATGTTACCTGCCCTGCAACTCGTCCTTCCACATGTTAGTCTCTGGTTGGGTATGGAAGAGCCACCTCTACATTGCATAGGATCTTGCCATGTGTCTGGGGTGCCACATGTTGCCATGGCTTAATGGCTTATGCTTAAGACCCCTGCATCTTTCTTACTAATCCATTAAGTCATCCGTTGATTCCGACCGCCTCAAGATTTGCACACAACTTGGAAGCCTGTCTGACATGCTACCATGTCATCGCCTCCTTTTCACCTCGCTATCTACCCGAATCTCACCTTTTCCACATGTCGACATGACTTAATGGCTTAAACATATCTTCCTTGCAACTTTCTCACTAAGCCATTAAGCCATACGTTGATTTTTGATCGCCTTGTGCGCCAATCCTATAGTCTTTTATGCCAACTCACCTGCCATGTAACACTCGCGGGTCCCACCAAAATTAGTTTTTTGTCCTCTAGGCATGCTTCCCAATGCACTTGCCACTAGCACATGCATAGCCTCTGGCTTCTTCTTCAAAATACATGCTATGCGTTGTTTGCTTTAAACATCTTGGAATTCCTCTTCCTGCACAATGTGGGACTAATGCTTTTAGTTTTTTAAAGATTTTTCTTGCATTTTGGCTCAAAATAATGGGGCCAACCACGCCTACATGCCACTTTCCAAGGGGCCCACTATTGGGCCTCTTGGCTCCTTCTTCAAACATCAAAACAAGTGTTTCCATATTTAAACACTTGAGAAAATACAAACCCCACCAATGTGGGATAATACATTTTACCTTTTTCCAAGAAAAATGTGCCTCCTTTATATGCTGTGCAATCATTATTTACTACTAACCCTATGCAGCTCTGTTAAAGTATTTCGTTGCTCTTCATTATTAATTTATTGCGTTACTTTCCACTATTTACAACTACAAACTACATTCGAAATTTTATTTGAATGTTTTAAATGCTACTGCTGTATGCTGACCTTTCTTTTTACTTGCCTAGACAGTATTATTTCCATCCCATAGGCAACACCTACAATGTGCAATTGTTAATTTTGTTTAAACCATGTTCTTCTTTACCTTAACTCTAGCAAAGTAAGCTCCATTTGGTGGTATTTGCGTAAACAACTCTTCATTCATGCCTTGCGCAAACACCTAACTAACACTTGTCAATAGCCATTTACTGAAAGTTTCTAACATTTTTTGCATATACATTGCACAGGCCCCACTTTAGCATGGCACTTCCTCCCTTTTTTGTGCATGGTGTCTGTGGTATTAGTTTTCCTTTATTATAAAAATGCAACCTCTTTTAAAAGCACAAGATTTAATGTTTTTTAAAGTTTTGCGAAAAGTGTCGTGTCCTCCATCTTCTCCAACTCGCCTGCACAGCTCCCAAATCCTCGCCAATAGTATTTGAATTAGTATGTTTTATTTTTCTCCACATGCTCCGTGGGCTCACTCAAATTTATACTGCGTAATTACCATGATGTCTGCGCTGACTCCTTTCCCATATCCCACGCAAGACATTGCAAAAAGTATTTGGTTGAAAGTTCTTAAATGTTTGTTTAACTCCATAATGTCTAGCACAACATTTTGGCATGGGCTCTGCTTCAATGTTCTTGTTATCACTCAAAATTTCACCCTAATAAATTTTGATGAATACTTGATCGATTTTGAGGAACATGGAAACAAACCAAGGTTGTGGGTAACCTATAGCTGGAATGAATCCCCGGATGAAGGCTGACTTCCTGTCTGATAACTCAACTGAAAACACCTAAAACTAAACCTTTTGCTGGAGGAAAGAGGTAGAAGGATGAACAAAAATAAATCTAACTCCTAAAGGGTGATGCACCAGAAAACTATGTTCTGTGATCCACAGATATAACAGAAACACAATAAGAAAGGCAACATATACTTCTTTGCACAGTCCCACTAATTCATAATCTCTGCATAATCAATTTGTAAGAAGGCTTATAATAACAATCTCTAAAAGGAGAAAAAGGATCTCTCACAATCTGGAAAACTGATTAAACACAACTCACAATCTGCAAAGAAAATATGAGAAAATACTGCATAAAAGCACCAACATGCAATACAAATTTGAGGATAAATAATATCACAGAAATCTGCACCTACACTAAGCACACAATAAAAAACCAAGTGAGGAAGGCATAAGCTGTAAATCACATAAAAAAAGTGTCCTAAACCTGCATATCTTTGAAAATGGGTTACAAACTCTCTTTGCTTTTGTTAAGAACTTAGAAGAACAGTTACAAAATAATGGTGGTACGAAACAGGGAACATGAGAAGTTACCTGAGCCTCTATCTCCTCGGCTTGAGCAAGTAACAATCTTAGTTTCTCCTCTTTTGTGGCCAACTCCCTTGCAAGATCCTCCTCTTTTTGTCCTTTTTGTGCCTCCATATCCTGCTGTTTTTGATAAGCCTGGTAAGCCCACTCATCCTGCTGCAAGTTATACTCTCGTTGCTTGTCAATACACCTCATCTGCTCTTGAAAGTTTGACAACATGTCCTTTATGCTCATGGCATCAGCATGGCAAGGATGATTCTAAGAATAACCAGGCTGACCTAGAATAAAATGGTTTTCTCAAGGTTGCTGATATGCATCGAACGATTTCCATAAATCTTGAGCAAGGATGGGTGGGTGGAAAACATATGGGGCTTGCTAGGTATTTGTTTTAATGGGCTCCTTTTTAGTGAAACCAGCAATATAGTTATTTTGATATGGCTGATGGGGGGATGCATGGGCAATATTTTCATGATATGGGGAATGATAAAACGTGCTTACATGAAATTTTGACATGTTGAAACATTCAAAAAGCTAGAAAATAAGAAAAAACCAGATTTTCTTTGAAACATACCAGCACTTTGACTGCTGAAACCAGAAGATATCCTCAAGAGTCGCCAGATGTGTTACTTTCTTGCCTCTAAAGGCATAAAATACTATTGTCCACACCAAACAACAACAACATAAAGTTTGAAAAGAATTGAGAATCAATTCTCTGTCCCACCAGGCGTGCCAAAAACTATTATGACTAAAATTTGCACCCTTGCTGAGTAAACCCAACAATCTAGTGATACATGGGAACACTTCTGGGTTGTGGGTAACCTGGAAAAGAAGTGAACCTATGGAGAAGGCCAGCTTCCTGGGTACTTCACCTAAACTAAAGCTTTTTTAGAGGGAAAGGGTTAGAAGGAAACATGGAACTGAAATCTAATCCTAAGGTTATGCACCAAATGATTCTCCCAGACTAATACTGCCATATCTAGCATACAGGTGTTCAAAAAACCTAGCTATACAATAACACTACTCAAAATTTACCCATACTTTTACATAAGCATTTCATAAAGAAGGTACAAATGCTCACAAACCCAAGAAGGAAAATGGAAGTTTCACAACTAGGTATTGTTTGCATCACTCACACAACTATATGACCTACAAAAGTATGACATATCCTGTCCAAAGGTGCTGAAAGTGATAAATGTAAGAGGAAATACATGGGATTTCACAGAAACACCTAACCATCTATGCTCTACACACAAGGAAACAAGCATTGAGAAGGTAAAATCACTAAAATATTTTGAACCAATGATGCTCACAGCAGTATACAATTCTGAAACTGAGTTACAAAAACCCCTTGCTTCTGCCAAGAACTCAGAAAAAAGTTACAAAAATAGTAAGCTGGAAGGAAAAAGAACTCATAAACAATGAGTCTTCAACTCATACTTATGCATTTTCTAGCCAATTGCCTTATAAATGAAAGCAATAACTCGTGGGTCGAATTCAGGGAAAAAAGCCACTTTTGAGCCCTCCAAAGGACTTCAAAAAGGTGTAAAAAGGGTGCCAAGGTCAATCCTTATCAGCTTTATCATAATGGCTCCTCATAAATGCATTCATATCCTGAAAACAACTCCTAAAGAGCTTCTGAAATGCAATAACTTCAACTCATTACTTCATCCTTATCCCCCTAACCTTTGAATTTTGTCATTAATTTTGCAATAAATATATCTCATCTTGACTTTACAAAGTAAAAATAAATATCCTATTTTGTACTTTAATTATTAAATAATTTATAATTCTTTTAAATAAATGAATTATAAGGTACTTAATACTTTTATTAAATTAATAATAATTATTACATAGCTCATAGTTTATTATTTTTATAAATATTAATTATTTTAATAATATTTATCAAGGGATAATTAAATCACTTAATAATAYTATTAATATAATATATTTGTAAAAATGTTAAACTATAAATTATTTAATAATTACTATTAAATAGTTCAAAATAGAATGTTTATTTCTACTTTTAAAAGCCTATACTCGGGATTTAGTTTGGAGGTATTTTAAATAAATTTTTAAAGGAAAAAAAAACCTTTACTTTGCAATGGAAAATAGGGAAAATGAACCCTAAAAGCATCCACGCACATTTCATTTTTTCATACTTTTACCTCTCCATCTAATCTACTCATTCTTTCGAGCCGCCGCTATGAGGAGGGTTTGAAGCTGGATATGCAGATTCAGGTGTAGACTTGGTGGAATTTTGGCATTATTTATTGTTAACAGCCATGAAACACAGATTCCAAATAAAAGAATGTTTACAACATAGATTTACACTTTTCCCCTCCTTGAATCTGCCTCTTTCTCTTGCATTAGCCACCATGGAGTAGGGTTTTCTAGAGGATTTATGATGCTAGAGACTCTAGAAAATTTTAAAAAAAACTTCTGCAACATACTCATGGAGGCCGAGCCTGGTAAGCTTGAACTCTATTTTGCAAAGAACCTAAGAAGAACAATTCATACTTTCCTGTATTTCTTGATGCTCAGCCTCATTGTTTAATTCATACTGGTGTTCATCGCCCTTGAGAAACAAGGATTCAAACCATGTAGCCACTGCTATTGTTACAGATAGATATGAGGATTTACTCTCTGTTTTTCTCATTACTTTGAGCTCTCTGTCCTGCTAGCCGCGACTCTGGATTTTATGATAAGGATTTTCACTATAATTTTGTTAAAACTGTCCATGTTGATTGAGATTTCATGTCCTTTAGAATATGAAAATGGCTCCTGATATGCTATGTTTCTATAAAATATGTTTACAACATTTTTGGTTTTGTAGCACTGATTTATGTTTCCATTTAATGGTTGCCCATATAGTTGTTGTTTCAACACCATCATGCTCTCCCCTCAAGAAAAGGCTATCTTGTATTGTGATATGTTGCTAATTAGATATTTAGGCCTCATTTTTAAGGCTTGCTTCCAATTCAAGACATTAATGATTTTTAGTAGTTTTGTAGCAGCACCATTCTTCATCTATCACTAGTTACAGGTTGCTAGGTTTAGAAACATAATCTTTATAGAGTATAGTACCGTCCTTACCATTTGTGACTATTTTTTAGTTTGTATGGTGACTGTCCTTTTTGCATATTTTGATGAGATCCATATCTTGATATCATTTCAATTTGTTTCTCAATGCTTTGAATCCCTGTCATAATAATAACCTCCTTCTTTGACTTTTATTCCATGTTCACTATGGTCACCCTCTTGACATTAAATATGATATCGTATCCTTTGCATCTTCTTGATGAAAAGTTTTTATCACGATTGCTGAATTTCCTTTTGACATCAGTGCAACACTGATTCATCTCTTTTTCCATTATGAGAAGAATGTAACATAATGTGACATGCTCTTATTTCTGTCCTCTTTGTATTCATGATGGACTATTGTCTTTGGTCTTGTTGGGCTTCCTCACTGATTATAGTACCTTGATCTTTGTGACTGTTATTGAAGTTGTTGCTGCTGTTACAACATCGTAGAGACCTTTGTGTATCATGATGGTTAATTTTGTTGTCACCTCTAATAGAGCTGATATCTATGAGTATCTTGTTGCTTCTCTTCACCAGTAGTAACAAGATCTCACACAGGGAATAGCACGATAGTTAAAAAAAAAAAGAGTTATTTGACCATTCAAACATCAAAATTAAATTTTATGGAAAGAATAAAGTTTATTTGTAACACCAATATATTACTCCTCACCACTCTATAGAGCTGTACTAGTCCATATATAGTCGTACCACTATTTTCTTTGGCTGCCAATCTGGAAAACATTTCTGAACAGGGTGTTGTTACTAAAACGGACATAACTCCTTCATTTCTCCATGAAAATGACTCAAACTTGATTTAAATTAAAGCATACTCAGAGACCTTTCTTTTGAGTATAGTCTCATGCATTCATGTATCCATACAGATCTGTACCATGTGTTTAAAGTGAATATACCAAGCAAAAATCAAAAAATAGTGAAGTTACAAATTAATACTATTTGGATTCTTATCAGTTTCTTTTCAAATTCGCCATCCAAAATTTTGGTTGCATACACTAACAATATTTGATGCCCTATCTCTTTACTTTCATTTTTGTCGCACGATTGTGTCACTCAACAGCATGCTGAGCTCTATCCTCGTGGGAGCTAGATTTTTTCCACATGCTGAAATTTTAAATCAAGCAACCACAAATAAAACCTTCCCTTGTGTCTGAACATTTGAACAAGCCTGTTATATAAATAATGAATTCAGTTTTGATGAATATTGATGATGTCTTTCTGCCTTCCTCTAATTCATATGATCGTTGCAAACTGTTATAATGCAATATATGAGTAAACTATGCATGTATTGATGATGTATATGCAAAGATTTAGAATCCTGAGCTTTGACACCACCTTTTCATTTCACTGCAGGTATTTGGAGCAGCGAGATGACCTCTATGAAGGATTTGAAGATGGAGCTGCTCAACTGTGGGGGTTCATCATCATGAGGCAATGATGAATCCCTTGTATTTGTTTATGCCTTCATCTATATATGTATCATTTGCTTGTATAGTGCATTCTAGTAGTTACTCCCATGACTTGTGTGGGATATTGTACATTTGCATTCATGAATAAAAAGATCATTCCTTTAAACTTGCAATGTTGTATGATTCCAATAAGGAGTTTAAAAGTTTCTAAAGCCAATGTAATATGGAGAGTAAAGCTGCAAATAGTTTTTGGGTTGTTGCGCAATGATGCCAAGGAGGTGGAAGATTAAATACAAAGAATAAATATTAACCAAATGCAAACGCAGAGGAGGAGCAACTAGCGCAGTTTTGAAGAATAGTTAAAATACAAGGGAACATTCAATTGTCCATTCCATTCAACCGAGTGTAAACTTGTAAGACTTCAAAGTAGGGCATTCTACAAATCTGCACTTCACACTCTGAGAATCAACATTAATTGCAAATAGAATAGCCTTGGAAAACTTATCACATGAACTCATAAGAATATGAAAATGAAACTAAAGCTTCTCTCTCATGCCTAAAACACCTCATAACCATCCTTATATCATGAAACTCTATCAGGTCAAATATGCAAGCATGCAAAGTAGGTCATTTAGTATAATCATATAACATGCAAAATGCAAATTTAGGTGAACACCTCTAAATGACCCTCTCCAAAACTCATCAAAAATGATATCTGAAAGTTGTGACCAATTAGATCTACCCCGTGCTAGGTTTTTCACATGTTCTGCAATCGGTATGTCATGAAAATCATCAGGTCACATTTTACTTGCATTCCAATTAGGCATCTTCAAAACGTTTTCAGGGGTACTCACCTTGCCTTAGATAAATTTGAATTGGTCACTCCAAATTTGTGCCAAATTTGAGAGTGCCAATAGTGGATCTGTTTGGGGATGCATGCCCCTTGTGGGAATGTAGAGAATTTATAATCTCTCAGTGAAGCAGACTACTCAAAAATCAGACTTCTTTTCAACTTTTGAAAACTGGGTTCCTTATTTGAAAACACCAAACACCTAACACACAACCGAAAGAAAACCGGCTCTACAATATGTAAAAAATTAACAAATGGCCAACAGTCACAAAATTGACATCACCACTTACCCCTATAAAATGTCTGATTTTCATCATTCAGTAGTATGATCATTCTGTAAAACTTCTTTCCAAGCAGTCGACCATTCTAATTTTTTTTTTCATAACTCATGCCACTATCACACTTCTCAATGTCATCACATCTTTCCTTTCGTGGCATAAAAACATTGAGCATTGGCTGAAAATATCCATAATCTAAAAAGTATCATTTGTATTCAATACATGGTAAACATTCATATGCAACATGACATTCTTTGCTTTCAATCTCCTTAACATGCTCAAGTAAATACTCAACCAGCTACATTGGAAATTTAAAACATTCAAACTCAACCACATAAGCAGCATCATGATGATTTACCTTAGTGAGTGCTTGGAAATCCAAGAAAATATTATTACATTCAACCCTGTACATACTACACCAACATTCAGGGGAATGACTTTGAATTGTAACCTCTGATTTCATACTTAGTTCATAAGAAGAAACTTCATTCATTTCCAAGCTACAAGAATCTTCAAAATCAACACTAGAAGAAGATTGATCATTATAGAAGGATATTGAATCAAACATTTCATCCTGGTTCCCATAGTTATTCTTTTCATAATCTAATATATCATTCAAATCAGTTGCATTTTCAACCATGTCTTCAAACAAAGGATTAGAAACTACATGGAAAACCTTCTCAAAATCTGAACAACAAAGCATTGATTGATCCATACCTACTTCTTCATCAAAGAGTGGATTAAAAAATTCATTACATCCACTATCACTTTCCATATCACAGTCATCCTCATCCATGAGAGAAAAATCTGAATCATCATCTTGTTGATAAGAATACTAAAATGGAATGTCACCAATTGTGTGAAGGAGCTCTTGTAATGAAACATCACATATATAATCATTTGTAGGATTGGCTTCATGGATACCCACATCAATCGGTTCTTCATAGACAACATTTGGGACACATAGAGCTGGAGTAAACACATGCTGAGGCTTATCCATTCCTCTCGAGCCCAATATACCACTTCTTGGCTCCACATTAGCCTCATGAGAAACATAACCAACATTGCTAGGAGATACATAAGACAAATCCATAATTGGAGCAACATGTTGATAGTTATCTGAATCAATATCTGCAGCTTCTTCATCATATTTATCACTTACATGATCATCATAAGAGGGCTACCTTTGAACATTTATTGCTGAAACTATTTCAACTCTTACGTGCTCCTTTACATCCGTCTCAACTTGAAACTGAATGGGTGAAGAGGAATCAACAGAAACTTTATACTGCTGGTTTAAATTTGCATTCTCAATCTAATTTGTATTTGTTATCTGTGTGTCATTAGAGGCAGAAAACTCACCAACATTCTTAGAATTCCATGGAGATTCTGCACTTTTATATTCAGTTCTATATGCGGTTCCAAGAGAAGTTGTATTTTCATATTTATGACTTCTCATGAAACCAAAATTCATCATTCCTTCAATGTCCCTCACCATCTAACATGCTTGATATAAATTTTGAGGTTCTTTATCTCTTAGCTTGTAACTCATCTTTTTATTAGAGATTGAAATTACATACCAACTCCTCATCTTCAATATGAGTATCAAAGAAATCAGAAATCAAATCATATTCACTAACCCAGTCTTTGTACTATTAATTGAATGCTTCTTCCAATTCTTTTCATGAGCTAATATATTGTGGCAACAAAATTGAGATACATTCTCTTGCCTCATCTTTCAAAGACTGTGCAAACAACTTCATAATGACATCCTCATGAACAACATCAAAGTCCTCTATCAAATTAATGAACTCATTCAAATGCTTCTCAGCCAATTCATCTTTTATACCACTAAACTTTGGCAAATGTTTTCTAATTTTAGATGGAATAAAATTAGGGTAACCCAGAATGCCATTGAAATTTAGGGCTGCATACAACTTAATGCTGAGACCCTATTTACTATATTGTTGAGACATCTTATTAGGCACGGTTACTCTGAACATACACAAGGCTGGAAATAAACAAAATACATTCCCAAATGCCTTCACAATACTTCAGTTTGACCATAAATAACTTGACCAAACTTTTCAAACCACTTGCATACCACAACCAAAGATGAAAATTGAAACTAACAACACAGGAGTATGCAAACCCTATTTCAATATTTTTCCCTTTTAACTAGTGCTGCTATCACTTGATAGGGAAACAATTCTTGATTCTTTCTCAAATAAAATGAGGATTACCTGGATAATTCTCATGTTGCTATCATTCTCCTTATTCCTTTCTAATTTGGTCGATCCACCACTGAATCTTTTGAGCATCTGCTAAATCCTTGCTGCAAGTGTCTCCCACTAATCATCAAATTTATTTATTAAATGCACACTGGTGCCGAGATCTTTCAGAGTCACCACTCACTATTGTGAGAGTGAATACAACATCAATAAAACAAGGACAAGTTGGGATTCAAGCAAAGATAGAAGAATTTCAGCAAGTCAATTGGATCTGACATATATCTTTCCCAAAGAAGACATTCATAATTCTTTTAACAATAACAACCAGGCAAATAACTATGATTTGAAGAACTTTCAGATTTACAAACATTTATAACTCTTATCCTCAAATGGATATGGTGGAAAATGACTAGATTTTATAAACAAATAGGCCAGGAGTATAGCTCAACTTGATAAACCTGAATTATTTACAAAAAATTACTTCAACTCCCCAACAGAGTCACCATTTTTTTGGTTCTTTTTTATGCTATGATTATTGAATAGAAACCCTTTCACCCTTTGATGTATTTTGAAGAGTAGCCAACTCCCAGTATTCAACCAAGACTGAAAAGGACCAATTAACAAGGATGTGGATCCATCCTTCTACGCTTTAGGTTATGCAAAACCAAGGGGGGGGATACCCTTCAACACCCTCAAATATTTAGTAAGGCGTAAATCAGCAGAGATCTCACAATGGCTCAACACGATCGGGAGATACTAGATGACTGGCTAATCACCCATTGAATATCAACCTTGAAGAAGAGCATGAGATTTTTTTTTTTGATCGATAAAATCAGATTTATATTCATAGTTTTCAAAAAGTTACAAAAAGATTTTAAAGTGTTACAATATATTCCCTTGCTGCCCAAAACACCTAGCGGTTTCATCACCAAAGATTGTTTAAACATTGAAAGCGGAGCATGAGATTAATACAACACCACAAACCACATAAAACCTTCAGATATGTCAGAGTTTAAATTCAATTTGCAGAACATAGCCAAGACTAATTTGTCATGTATCAACAAGGAACATATTGATTTCTAATCAGTGCCTTGTCCATTTTGCAATACTTCTAGTTTAGGAGCAGGATACAGAAACAAACTACCGTCAAAGACTCAAAGCCATGAATACAAATGATATTAGACCATACACTACTTATAAAAAATACTTATGCAAAACATATGAAACTTGTGTCATATCCATAGCTTTATTTAATCTGATTCTAAATCATAACTGAGGACTAATAACACATACATAGATGAGTCCATGCAATGAATCAGAAAATTCATAATCTAAATGAACAACACGGAGGAGAGACTTGAATTTGAGAAAACTTGCATTAAGTGTGATGAGTATTGCTTCTGTACCAATCTGATCTACAACATTTACCACTTCAACAATATGTAAAAGATCTGGAAAACATTTATTCTATTTGATAACAAAGCTAATACAGTCCAATAAACTATATCCTAATGGAACCATGAAATAACTGGACACTCCTGGAGCCAGTACTCTGCAACTCCCTATGCAGACCAGGATTTGGAACCTTGTAATAATGGAAGAAATCTACATAAGTAGAAGGATAAAAACCATCAGATTCATCCTCCCTTAAACACCTGTCCCTTCTCCCAAATATCTTGAACTGAAGCTTTGACAACTGCTCAAAAATATGATTTTATCTGCAGAAACATCTTCTTTATTTTTCCCAAATTTAAGCAGTCATTGTTTCTTCATTATGTTCAAACTGATTTGATACTACACCAAAATGGACTACAAAAACAAATTCCTCATTTCAAGACCTTTCCATCCGTATATGATACTTGGTATTTTGGATAAACTTTACCCCCTCAACCATTAAATCAAACTCTTCCTCCCGTGCATACCCTTTTCAACAAATTTGAAATATTGGTGCATTTTCAATAGTTAGACTATTGAATTGAGATGACATTTCATTCAAAATATCTACATATTTTGTCTTTTATCCTTATTTCACCCAGATTTAATCAGCTTGTGACACTTGTCAATCAGGCTTAATGGCTTACCCATTAGATCTCATGCATCTTCATTTTAAGCCATTAAGTCCACCCTAAGATCTCTTTCAAACTGAATGTTTTTAAACTTTTTCTCTGTTGAGATAAATTCAATTTAAATTTCATATTAATCCCTTTTAATTTGCAGTGCAATAGATTGCGCTACGTGGCATCCTTTGATTGGTTCTGTGTGACCATTAGGCTCCATGTCACCTGCCCTGCAACTCGTCCTTCCACCTGTCAGTCTCTGGTTGAGTATAAAAGAGCCACCTCTACATTTCATAGGATCTTTCCATGTGTCTGGGGTGCCACATGTCACCATGGCTTAATGGCTTATGCTTAAGATCCCTACATCTTTCTTACTAAGCCATTAAGTCATCCATTGATTTTGACTGCCTTGAGATTTGTGCCCAACATGGAAGCATGTCTGACGTGCTACCATGTCATCGCCTCCTTTTCACCTCATTGTCTACCTGAATCTAACCTTTTCCACATGTCGACATGACTTAATGGCTTAAACATATCTTCCTTGCAACTTTCTCACTAATCCATTAAGCCATCCGTTGATTTTTGATCACCTTGTGCGCCAATCCTATAGTCTTTTATGCCAACTCACCTGCCATGTAACACTCGCGGGTCCCACCAAAATTGGTTTTTTGTCCTCGGGGCATACTTCCCAATGCACCTGCCACCAGTTCATGCATAGCCTCTGGCTTCTTCTTCAAAATACATACTGTGCGTTGTTTGCTTTAAACATCTTGGAATTCCTCTTCCTGCACAATGTGGGACTAATGCTTTTAGTTTTTAAAAGATTTTGCTTGCATTTTGGCTCAAAATAATGGGGCCAACCACACCTACATGCCACTTGCCAAGGGGCCCGCTATTGGGCCTCTTGGATCCTTCTTCAAACATCAAAACAAGTGTTTCCATATTTAAACACTTGAGAAAATACAAACCCCACCAATGTGGGATAATACATTTTACCTTTTTCCAAGAAAACTGTGCCTCCTTTATATGCTGTGAAATCTTTATTTACTACTAACCCTATGTAGCTCTGTTAAAGTATTTCATTGCTCTTCATTATTGTTTTATTGTGTTACTTTCCACTATTTACAACTACAAACTGCATTCGAAATGTTATTTGAATGTTTTAAATGCTCCTGCTCTATGCTGACCTTTCTCTTTACTTGCGTAGATAGTATTATTTCCATCCCACATGCAACACCTACAATGTGCAGTTGTTAATTTTGTTTAAACCATGTTCTTCTTTACCTTAACTCTAGCAAAGTAAGCTCCATTTGGTGGTATTTGTGTAAACAACTCTTCATTCATGCCTTGCGCAGACACCTAACTAACACTTGTCAATTGCCATTTACTGAAAGTTTCTAACATTTTTTACATATACATTGCACAGGCCCCACTCTAGCATGGCACTTCCTCCCTTTTTTGCGCATGGTGTCTGTGGTATTTGTTTTCCTTTATTATAAAAATGCAACCTCTTTTCAAAGCACGAGATTTAATGTTTTTTAAAGTTTTGTGAAAAGAGTCATGTCCTCCATCTTCTCCAACTCCCCTGCACAGCTCCCATATCCTTGCCAATAGTATTTGAATTAGTATGTTTTATTTGTCTCCACATGCTGCATGGGCTCACTCAAATTTATATTGTGTAATTATGATGATGTCTGCGCTGACTCCTTTCCCATATCCCACGCAAGACATTGCAAAAAGTATTTGGTTGAAAGTTCTTAAATGTTTATTTAACTCCATAATGTCTAGCACAACATTTTGGCATGGGCTCTGCTTCAATGTTCTTTTTATCACTCAAAATTACACCTTAATCAAGTTTGATGAATACTTGATCGATTTTGAGGAACATGGAAACAAACCAAGGTTGTGGGTAACCTATAGCTGGAATGAATCCCCGGATGAAGGCCGACTTCCTGTCTGGTAACTCAGCTGAAACCACCTAAAACTAAACCTTTTGTTGGAGGAAAGAGGTAGAAGGATGAACAAAAATAAATCTAACTCCTAAAGGGTGATGCACCAGAAAACTATGTTCTGTGATCCACAGATATAATAGAAACACAATAAGAAAGGCAACATATACTTCTTTGCACAGTCCCACTAATTCATAATCTCTGCATAATCAATTTGTAAGAAGGCTTATAATAACAGTCTCTAAAAGGAGAAAAAGGATCTCTCACAATCTGGAAAACTGATTAAACACAACTCACAATCTGCAAAGAAAATATGAGAAAATACTGCATAAAAGCACCAACATGCAATACAAATTTGAGGATAAATAATATCACAGAAATCTGCACCTACACTAAGCACACAATAAAAAACCAAGTGAGGAAGGCATAAGCTGTAAATCACATAAAAAAAGTGTCCTAAACCTGCATATCTTTGAAAATGGGTTACAAACTCTCTTTGCTTTTGTTAAGAACTTAGAAGAACAGTTACAAAATAATGGTGGTACGAAACAGGGAACATGAGAAGTTACCTGAGCCTCTATCTCCTCGGCTTGAGCAAGTAACAATCTTAGTTTCTCCTCTTTTGTGGCCAACTCCCTTGCAAGATCCTCCTCTTTTTGTCCTTTTTGTGCCTCCATATCCTGCTGTTTTTGATAAGCCTGGTAAGCCCACTCATCCTGCTGCAAGTTATACTCTCGTTGCTTGTCAATACACCTCATCTGCTCTTGAAAGTTTGACAACATGTCCTTTATGCTCATGGCATCAGCATGGCAAGGATGATTCTAAGAATAACCAGGCTGACCTAGAATAAAATGGTTTTCTCAAGGTTGCTGATATGCATCGAACGATTTCCATAAATCTTGAGCAAGGATGGGTGGGTGGAAAACATATGGGGCTTGCTAGGTATTTGTTTTAATGGGCTCCTTTTTAGTGAAACCAGCAATATAGTTATTTTGATATGGCTGATGGGGGGATGCATGGGCAATATTTTCATGATATGGGGAATGATAAAACGTGCTTACATGAAATTTTGACATGTTGAAACATTCAAAAAGCTAGAAAATAAGAAAAAACCAGATTTTCTTTGAAACATACCAGCACTTTGACTGCTGAAACCAGAAGATATCCTCAAGAGTCGCCAGATGTGTTACTTTCTTGCCTCTAAAGGCATAAAATACTATTGTCCACACCAAACAACAACAACATAAAGTTTGAAAAGAATTGAGAATCAATTCTCTGTCCCACCAGGCGTGCCAAAAACTATTATGACTAAAATTTGCACCCTTGCTGAGTAAACCCAACAATCTAGTGATACATGGGAACACTTCTGGGTTGTGGGTAACCTGGAAAAGAAGTGAACCTATGGAGAAGGCCAGCTTCCTGGGTACTTCACCTAAACTAAAGCTTTTTTAGAGGGAAAGGGTTAGAAGGAAACATGGAACTGAAATCTAATCCTAAGGTTATGCACCAAATGATTCTCCCAGACTAATACTGCCATATCTAGCATACAGGTGTTCAAAAAACCTAGCTATACAATAACACTACTCAAAATTTACCCATACTTTTACATAAGCATTTCATAAAGAAGGTACAAATGCTCACAAACCCAAGAAGGAAAATGGAAGTTTCACAACTAGGTATTGTTTGCATCACTCACACAACTATATGACCTACAAAAGTATGACATATCCTGTCCAAAGGTGCTGAAAGTGATAAATGTAAGAGGAAATACATGGGATTTCACAGAAACACCTAACCATCTATGCTCTACACACAAGGAAACAAGCATTGAGAAGGTAAAATCACTAAAATATTTTGAACCAATGATGCTCACAGCAGTATACAATTCTGAAACTGAGTTACAAAAACCCCTTGCTTCTGCCAAGAACTCAGAAAAAAGTTACAAAAATAGTAAGCTGGAAGGAAAAAGAACTCATAAACAATGAGTCTTCAACTCATACTTATGCATTTTCTAGCCAATTGCCTTATAAATGAAAGCAATAACTCGTGGGTCGAATTCAGGGAAAAAAGCCACTTTTGAGCCCTCCAAAGGACTTCAAAAAGGTGTAAAAAGGGTGCCAAGGTCAATCCTTATCAGCTTTATCATAATGGCTCCTCATAAATGCATTCATATCCTGAAAACAACTCCTAAAGAGCTTCTGAAATGCAATAACTTCAACTCATTACTTCATCCTTATCCCCCTAACCTTTGAATTTTGTCATTAATTTTGCAATAAATATATCTCATCTTGACTTTACAAAGTAAAAATAAATATCCTATTTTGTACTTTAATTATTAAATAATTTATAATTCTTTTAAATAAATGAATTATAAGGTACTTAATACTTTTATTAAATTAATAATAATTATTACATAGCTCATAGTTTATTATTTTTATAAATATTAATTATTTTAATAATATTTATCAAGGGATAATTAAATCACTTAATAATAYTATTAATATAATATATTTGTAAAAATGTTAAACTATAAATTATTTAATAATTACTATTAAATAGTTCAAAATAGAATGTTTATTTCTACTTTTAAAAGCCTATACTCGGGATTTAGTTTGGAGGTATTTTAAATAAATTTTTAAAGGAAAAAAAACCTTTACTTTGCGATGGAAAATAGGGAAAATGAACCCTAAAAGCATCCACACACATTTCATTTTTTCATACTTTTACCTCTCCATCTAATCTACTCATTCTTCCGAGCCGCCGCTATGAGGAGGGTTTGAAGCTGGATATGCAGATTCAGGTGTAGACTTGGTGGAATTTTGGCATTATTTATTGTTAATAGCCATGAAACACAGATTCCAAATAAAAGAATGTTTACAACATAGATTTACACTTTTCCCCTCCTTGAATCTGCCTCTTTCTCTTGCATTAGCCACCATGGTGTAGGGTTTTCTAGAGGATTTATGATGCTAGAGACTCTGGAAAATTTAAAAAAAAACTTCTGTAACATACTCATGGAGGCCGAGCCTGGTAAGCTTGAACTCTATTTTGCAAAGAACCTAAGAAGAACAATTCATACTTTCCTGTATTTCTTGATGCTCAGCCTCATTGTTTAATTCATACTGGTGTTCATCGCCCTTGAGAAACAAGGATTCAAACCATGTAGCCACTGCTATTGTTACAGATAGATATGAGGATTTACTCTCTGTTTTTCTCATTACTTTGAGCTCTCTGTCCTGCTAGCCGCGACTCTGGATTTTATGATAAGGCTTTTCACTATAATTTTGTTAAAACTGTCCATGTTGATTGAGATTTCATGTCCTTTGGAATATGAAAATGGCTCCTGATATGCTATGTTTCTATAAAATATGTTTACGACATTTTTGGTTTTGTAGCACTGATTTATGTTTCCATTTAATGGTTGCCCATATAGTTGTTGTTGTTTCAACACCATCATGCTCTCCCCTCAAGAAAAGGCTATCTTGTATTGTGATATGTTGCTAATTAGACATTTAGGCCTCATTTTCAAGGCTTGCTTCCAATTCAAGACATTAATGATTTTTAGTAGTTTTGTAGCAGCACCATTCTTCATCTGTCACTAGTTACAGGATGCTAGGTTTAGAAACATAATCTTTATAGAGTATAGTACCGTCCTTACCATTTGTGACTATTTTTCAGTTTGTATGGTGACTATCCTTTTTGCATCTTTCAATGAGATCCATATCTTGATATCATTTCAATTTGTTTCTCAATGCTTTGAATCCCTGTCATAACAACAACCTCCTTCTTTGACTTTTATTCCATGTTCACTATGGTCACCCTCTTGACATTAAATATGATATCGTATCCTTTGCATCTTCTTGATGAAAAGTTTTTGTCATGATTTCTGAATTTCCTTTTGACATCAGTGCAACACTGATCCATCTCTTTTTCCATTATGAGAAGAATGTAACATAATGTGACATGCTCTTATTGCTGTCCTCTTTGTATTTATGATGGACTATTGTCTTTGGTCTTGTTGGGCTTCGTCACTGATTATAGTGCCTTGATCTTTGTGTATGTTATTTAAGTTGTTGCTGCAATTACAACATCGTAGAGACATTTGTGTATCATGATGGTTAATGTTGTTGTCACCTCTAATAGAGCTGATATCTATGAGTATCTTTTTGCTTCTCTTCACCAGTAGTAACAAGATCTCACACAGGGAATAGCACGATAGTTTAAAAAAAAAAGAGTTATTTGACCATTCAAACATCAAAATTAAATTTTCTGGAAAGAATAAAGTTTATTTGTAACACCAATATATTACTCCTCACCACTCTATAGAATGGTACTAGTCCATATATAGTCGTACCACTATTTTCTTTGGCTGCCAATCTGGAAAACATTTCTGAATAGGGTGTTGTTACTAAAACGGACATAACTCCTTCATTTCTCCATGAAAATGACTCAAACTTGATTTAAATTAAAGTATACTCAGAGACCTTTCTTTTGAGTATAGTCTCATGCATTCATGTATCCATATAGATCTATACCATGTGTTCAAAGTGAATATACGAAGCAAAAATCAGAAAATAGTGAAGTTACAAATTAACACTATTTGGATTCTTATTAGTTTCTTTTCAAATTCGCCATCCAAAATTTTGGTTGCATACAATAAAAATATTTGATGCCCTATATCTTTACTTTCATTTTTGTCGCACGATTGTGTCACTCAACAGCATGCTGAGCTCTACCCTCGTGGGAGCTATATTTTTTCCACATGCTGAAATTTTAAATCAAGCAACCAAAAATAAAACCTTCCCTTGTGTCTGAACATTTGAACAAGCCTGTTATATAAATAATGAATTCAATTTTGATGAATATTGATGATGTCTTTCTGCCTTCCTCTAATTCATATGATCATTGCAAACTGTTATAATGCAATATATGAGTAAACTATGCATGTATTGATGATGTATATGCAAAGATTTAGAATCCTGAGCTTTGACACCACCTTTTCATTTCACTGCAGGTATTTGGAGCAGCAAGATGACCTCTATGAGGGATTTGAAGATGGAGCTGCTCAACTGCGGGGGTTCATCATCATGAGGCAATGATGAATCCCTTGTATTTGTTTATGCCTTCATCTATATATGTATCATTTGCTTGTATAGTGCATTCTAGTAGTTACTCCCACGACTTGTGTGGGATATTGTACATTTGCATTCATGAATAAAAAGATCATTCCTTTAAACTTGCAATGTTGTATGATTCCAATAAGGAGTTTAAAAGTTGCTAAAGCCAATTTAATATGGAGAGTAAAGCTGCAAATAGTTTTTGGGTTGTTACGCAATGATGCCATGAATAGAAATGATATCAGACCATACACTACTTATAAAAAATACTTATGCAGAACATATGAAACTTGTGTCATATCCATAGCTTTATTTAATTTGATTCTAAATCATAACTGAGGAATAATAGCACATACATAGATGAATCCATGCAATGAATCAGAAAATTCATAATCTAAATGAACAACACGGAGGAGAGACTTGAATTTTAGAAAACTTGCATTAAGTGTGATGAGTATTGCTTCTGTACCAATCTGATCTACAACATTTACCACTTCAAGAATATGTAAAAGATCTGGAAAACATCTATTCTATTTGATAACAAAGCTAATACAGTCCAATAAACTATATCCTAATGGAACCATGAAATAACTAGACACTCCTAGAGCCAGTACTCTGCAACTCACTATGGAGACCAGGGATGGGAACCCTATAATAATGGAAGAATTATACATAAGTAAAAAGAGAAAAACCATCAGATTCATCCTCCCTTCAACACCTGTCCCTTCTCCTAAATATCTTGAACTGAACCTTTTACAACAGCTCAAAAATATGATTTTATCTGCAGAAACATCTTCTTTGTTTTTCCCAAATTTAAGTTGAGTCATTGTTTCTTCATTATTTTGAAACTGATTTGATCCTGTAGCAAAATGGATTGCAAAAACAAATTCCTCATTTCGAGACCTTTCCGACAGTATATGATACTTGGTATTTTGGATAAAATTTGCCCCCTCAACCATTAAATCAAACTCTTCCTCCCGTGCATACCCTTTTCAACATATTTGAAATATTTGTGCATTTTCAATAGTTAGACTATTGAATAGAGATGACATTTCATTTAAATATCTCCATATTTTATCTTTTATCCTTATTTCACCCAGATTTAATCTGCTTGTGATACTTTGCAATTAGGCTTAATGGCTTACCCATTAGATCTCATGCATCTTCCTTTTAAGCCATTAAGTCCACCCTAAGATCTCTTTCAAACTACATGTTTTTTAACCTTTTCTCTGTTGAGATAAATTCAATTTAAATTTCATATTAATCCCTTTTAATCTACAGTGCACCAAATTGTGCCACGTGTCATCCTTTGATTGCTTCTGTGTGACCACTAGGTGCCATGTCACCTGCCCTACAACCTGTCCTGCCACATGTCAGTCTTTGATTGGCTATGGAAGAGCCACCTCTACATTGCATAGGATCTTTCCATGTGTCTGGGGTGCCACATTCCGCCATGGCTTAATGGCCTATGCTTAAGATCCCTGCATCTTTCTTATTAATCCATTAAGTCATCCATTGATTTTGACCACCTCGAGATTCGCACCCAACTTGGAAGCTTGTCTGATGCGTTGTCACATCATTGCCACCTTGTCACCTTGTTGTCTACCTAACTATCACCTCTGCCACATTTTACCATGACTTAATGGCTTAAACATATCTTCCTTGCAACTTTCTCATTAAGCCATTATGTCATCCGTCGATTTTTGATTGCCTCGAGATTTGTGCCAATCATGCTGGGGCCCACCGTGCCTACATGCCACTTGCGAAGGGGCCCACCATTGGGCCTCTTTGGCCCCTTCTTCAAACATTAAAACAAGTGTTTCCATATTTAAACACTTGAGAAAGCACAAACCCCACCAATGTGGGATAATACATTTTACCTTTTTCCAAACAAACTGTGCCTCTTTTATATGCTGCGCAATCTTTCTTTACTACTAACCCTATGCAGCTCTGTTAAAGTATTTTTCTACTCTTCTCTGTTGTTTTATTGCATTTGAAATGTTATTTGAATGTTTTAAATGCCCCTGCTCTACGCTGGTCTTTCTCTTTGCTTGCGTAGACAGTATTATTTTCATCCCACATGCAACAACAACAATGTGCAATAGTTAATTTTGTTTAAACATTATTCTTGTTTACCTTAACTCTAGCGCAGTAAGCTCCATTTGGTGGTATTTGCATAAACAACTCTTCATTCATGCCTTGTGCAGACACCTAACACTTGTCAATTTCCATTTACTGAAATTTTCTAACATTTTTTGCATATACATTGCACATGCCCCATTCCAGCGTGGCACTTCCTCCCTGTTTTGTGCATGGTTTTTGTGGTATTGGTTTTTCTTTATTATAAAAATGCAACCTCTTTTCAAAGCACGAGCTTTAATGTTTTTTTAAATTTTTGTGAAAAGTGCCGGGTCCTCCATCTTCTCCAACTCCCCTGCGCAGCTCCCATATCCTTGCCAATAGTATTTTAATTAGTATGTTTTATTTGTCTCCACACGCTGCTTGGGATCACTCAAATTTATACTGTGTAATTACTATGATGTTTGCGCTGACTCCTTTCCCATTTCCTATGCAGGACATTGCAAAAAGTATTTGGTTGAAAGTTCTTAAATGTTTATTTAACTCCATAATGTCCAGCACAACATTTTGGCATGGGCTCTGCTTCAATGTTCTATGCCACTGCTCATTCCAAAAGAGCCCAGGTTCCTAATGAGGAACAAAGGTTTCACTTCAAATTTGAGATCAAAATCAAGCTCAAGGAGTGGTGAGCATGAAAGGAGCGTGGCATCCCATACATCTTGAACAACCACATCATCTACATTAGGTGTTTAACAAAAATGATTCCAAAGTGAGCTTAGAAAAATCAATATCAGGGGTTCTATACACAAGTGAGGCCTAGGAACAAATCGAAGGTGAGCTTAGGAAAACCAAAGCCAGGGAGTCCATGCTAGAAATTGACTCCCTTTGATCTCTGCATTGCTTTGAATGTTTTTTTTTTAAAGTTTAAAATTGTTCTTCAAAACTGTGCTGGCTGCTCCTCCTTTGCATTGTGTTTGGTTAATATTTCTTCTTTGTATTTAATTTTCCACCTCCTTGGCATCATTGTGCAACCACCCAAAAACTATTTGCAGCTTTACTCTCCATATTACATTGGCTTTGGAAACTTTTAAACTCCTTTTGTTTATTGAATCTTGCACAAACATCTCACCACTTCTTGCCCTGTAGGCCTTGCATCCAGAGTATCCTTGTTTCCTATACAAAATTTGTGAAAAGGATGATCACTGGAACTTAAATGCTTTTGTAACTGATTCAATCGCCAAACATCCACCAGAATATTTTTCTTGTTTTCTAAATCAACAACATTGATATTTCTAGCTGTTGCATCTTGTGACATTAAGGGACTAATGAAAAATTGAGCAAATCTATCCAAAGCTTCTTCAAAAGAGCCAACATTCACATCAAAATGGAAATTTGTATGTTTAGAACTAGTATAGGCATTTGATCGACCCCCATGCTCTATAAGATATTGCATATAACTATCCTCCAAAGGGTATTTTCAATTGCATAAAACATGTGCTCAAGAAAATGTGCCAAACCCTCAAGACCTCCAGGGTCACTAAATGATCCAATTGAGACATCCATCGAAGCAATAGCCTCCAATCACAATGTATCTTTGACATAATGGACAAAACCCATTTGTCAATGTCTCTCAGTTTCAATCAAACTAGCGGCCATTAAAAGCAGTCTTTTATCTTTCTGCAAACTGATCTCACTCATAAAATTTGGCCTCTAGAAATGGCCTTAAAAACTGACAAAATCAAGTAACCAGAACATGGCGCTTGGCACACACATTCCATGGTTGAAATTCTTCCATATTTAAAAGTGACACCTACTGAAACCCAACAACTCACAAGATTTTAAACATCCAAGTCGCCTCTTCAAAACTATTTTGCAAATTACCCTGTCAAGAAACAATGAAATACATCTGGTTTTGACTTTGAAAATAAGTCAAACAACCTCCTGAAGATTCAAGCTTCTAGATATTGGAAGTATGTTATATGGAGAACGTGAATCTAGAAAGGCGACTCTTGACGATCATTCTAACACATTTGGCAGACCCTTGAATATAGCCCCTTTGGAAATACAAAACAAGAAGACATGAGGAAATAACTATTTCGGCAAATGAAAGGAATCTAGATAAGAATGCATATGAAACCTGCAGGAGCTAAAAACTTGCAAATTTGGAGTAAATTTGGTATACAATACAGGGACACCATTTTCTTGATATGACCAATCATGGTGTTCAAGACATAACATCACGAACAGGGCCTCTGACTAAATTGTGCAACTGATCTGCATTAAATTGTTAGAAACTACAAATAGAATCAGATTGGAAAACTGACCAAATAGATTCATCATGGCCTGAGAATATTCATGGTAGCACACTTCGATGATTAAAATATAGGGGAACATTCAATTTTCCATTCCATTCAACCAGGTGTAAACTTGTAAGACTTCAAAGTAGGGCATTCTACAAATCTCCACTTCACACTGAGAATCAACATTAATTGCAAACATAATAGCCTTGGGAAACTTATCACATGAACTCATAGGAATCTACAAATGAAAATTAACCTTCTCTCTCATGCCTAAAACACCTCAGAACCATCCTTATATCATGAAACTCTATCAGGTCAAAGATGCAAGCATGCAAAGTAGGTCATTTACTATAATCAGACAATATGCAGAATCCAGATTTAGGTGAACACCTCTAAATGACCCTCTCCAAAACTCATCAAAACTGATATCTAAAAGTTGTGACCCATTACATCTACACCATGATAGGTTTTTCACATGTTCCCCAATCGACATGTCATGAAAATCATCAGGTCACATTTTACTTGCATTCCAATTAGGCATCTTCAAAAAGTTTTCAGGGGTACTCACCTTGCCTTAGAGAAATTTTGAATTGGTCACTCCAAATTTGTGCCAAATTTGAGAGTACCAACACATTGCAACTTGAAAAAGTTGTAGAACATACACATGTCAGTCTGCATTCTTCAAAACACATTGTCTTTTGTGCTTGTTTTTGGACCAGCTTCCAAAATGGAAAACAAACATCAAAATTGTCAAAATGAGTCAAACGTGTTAAAGTCTAGGGTTGTCAACATCAAAATGTCTTGCAAATCAGAAGCTTTGTTCCAAAAAATAAAAAATTGTCAGACAGTGGGATCTAGCTTTTGAGTCTTTTTGAGGCTGTTTCCCCTTTACCGCAATTGCCCACATTTTGCCACAATTGACAAAAGTTTGCCACAATCGTCCTCTTTATTGCCACAATTAACCTATTTATTACCACAATTGGTGATAGATTACTGTAATCTACCAGTCACTTTACCACAATCGGTGTAGTTTTTTCACAATTGAACAGAGACATTTTTACACCTATTTTGACCTAAAACCTTGAAAATACTCTCCATTTTGTGTCAAAGACCAGCGTCTATCCCAAAAAAATGTGAAGAACATTGTGTGAATCTATAAACATTAAAGATCATCCCTTCTTTGAAAAGCATGATTATTGTCTAAAACATTGTTAGTTTGAAAGATCAGACAAAAAATATCTTGATCCCATCATTTCAAACATCATCATTATCTCTATCAGTGACTTTGTCCCAGGCAAAGGTCGACAAATATTTTCTTACATCATAAAAAACTTTGAGATCAAGATAAATCAACATCTGTCCTTAGAATTACCCTTGTCCCAAACTTAATTCAGACTCTCCTAGAAAGGTTATCCTTTTTTGTTTTCTTTATATCACTTGTTTTAGTCATAAAATCTGGACCACACTATGTCTCAAACACCTCATGGAGGGCCTTACATAAGGTCGAAGGCTAGAACACAACTAGATGAGTCATATATCAATAGATTCCCCACCTTTGAAATGGATTGAGAGGACGATCCTTTCATAAATACCAGTTCTAATCTCTTCATTGAATAGCCCCGTGGGCCAGCTTTTTTCCAAAATGTCATAGAAGAGGAGCTTGAAGATATAGAGCAAGATGCTTATTCTGCGCAATTAGTTGACGCTGTTGCAGAGAGGAACCCCAAATGTTTCTTAGCCATGCTGATAAATAAGGCAGTCAAACTCCCCGCTGAATTCAGTGTGTCGACTATATGGCCCCAAAACCCTCTCATAGGTCAAAATACTACTCAACTGTCTCAGATACTACCTATGATTTCTCAAATCTTCCCACCATTAACAACACCAACATTTACATAGATGATACCCAATCAAACCAACTGCACAAACTAAGCAAGCACATCTTCCACTCAAAGCATGATAGGCTCCCAAATAAGTGCACCCATGGTCACTAAATATGCCTCCACCTTTCATCTTATGGCCTGGTCAATCAAGATCTCATGCTATTCCTTCTATCCCACCAACAAGCAGTAACCTTTTTTCCACCATACCACTACCGCAGTCAATACCTACTAGCCTTGGGGTCATCACATCATTCCCTCAGGGATCCATCTCTACAGGTCTAACATTCAGTCAATGCCCACCCAAGGTTACACCTTTTCTCACCTAGAAACAACCTCAACACCAACAATATCAACCCCAACAACAACAACTTCAGCTTCAGCATCAAAAACCTCAACCCCAGCAGCAACAACCCCAACTTCAGTAGCAACAACCTCAACCCCAATAGCGACAACCCTAGCTTCCACATCAACAACCTCAACCCCAATAATTTCAACCACATCAACAACAACCCCACCTTCAGCTGCAACAACCTCAACCCTAGAAACAACAACCCTAGATTCAACAACAACAACCTCAACCCCAACAATATCAACCCCAACTTCAGCAACAACAACATCCCAACCCCAACAAAAAACACAACAAAACCAACCTTGGGCCACTCACGTGCCCCTATTTCAGAATCATGTGTTGGGAAATCAATATCAAGTCCCAAGGATGAGGTCCTATGTTCCTACTCAAGGTATGCAAAGGTGAAACCTCATACCTACTACAACATAGAGGTATAACGTCACACATCATCCTCAGTATCAAACATACATGTTGATCCAACAAGTGCAAAACCTTCAAACCCAAAGGATGGATATGAAAAATTAAGGGCAAACTAAATCCCACACTACAAAGGATTTATATCCATACCCATTTGATCACTCTCTTCACATGTCTCCATTCCCAACTCACTTCTTGGTACCAAAATTTGACAAATATAGGGGTAATACCAACCCTATTGAGCATTTTCGAGAGTTCTTTGCTAGTTGCATCAAAGTTGCACATGATATGACATAATTAATGCGAGTATTCCCACAAAGCTTAGCCAGACCAAAAATGGAATGGTTCTCGCATCTACCTCATGGCATTCTATCTTGGGGTGAGTTGGCTGAAAATTTCATTGCTCACTTCCATCATAACATTGAGCACAAGGTCAACATCAAGGACCTTTGTGATATCAAACAAAAAGATGGAGAGTCTTTTGTGAAATTCCTACAGAGATGGAGGATTACTGCAAGAAGAATAACATATGATGTACCTGAGAAAGACCTAATAGTTATGTTCATGGACAATCTGATTCCAGACATGTCATTCACAATAGAATTGCAGTTAGCTCCGAACTTTACACAACTCATTGAACGAGGAGTTTATTGTGAGCAGAACTTAGTCAAACGAGGAGTCCTTGTAGATCATACCCAAAAAAATACAAACAAGACTACAACGAACAAAGCTAAGTGGTGGAATAAAGACAAAAATGTCATCAATGATGGTCATTGATGTGAAGAAAGTCAACTACGCACAACCCAAAGTGTCACTGCAAGGCGCACTTGTGGTCAACCAACAAACTATGGTGCCCACTCCACAAGCATACACTCAAACTCAACCTCCCCCTATCCAAGCGACCATTGTGTCAAACAGTTAGCAACAGACTCAGTGCAAACCACAGTTTCAATTCCAGCAATGAGACTTCACACCATTAGGAGAGTCGATAGAATCAACTTTGCGAAATTTGATACAATCCAACAATATCACTCTCCCAGAAATTATAAAATATGAATACGGTGCAATCAAACCAAGGTGGTATAATGACAATGATTTCTATGAGTTTCATCAGGTGAAGGGACATAAAAAAACCAACTGTTACCGATTGAAACATGCTATCCAAGATCTGATTGACACAGGGGTCATCGATGTAACAAATACCCAAACCAAAGGAACAACTGATCATACAATATTCAATGACACATTTCATGATTACAATAAAGGGAAAACCTTAGGGTATGGTGGACAGTCAAAACAAGTCAACTACACTTATGCCAATAGTGATAACACAATCAATTGCCTGAATCCTTTAGATAGCCATGTGGCTATGATCACTATCAGAGACCAAGGTAACAAGTGTGATGTAACCATGTGTTGTACCAAAGTTGTCTTGAAAGTGTAAGACTAGAAAAGGGGTTAGAAAGCATATCTAGGCAACCAAAAACCCTAAATAATATGCTACCCTAACTAATCTAACATTAAAACCATTTGAAACAAGAGTTGAAATATATGCAAGATAACACAAACAAAATCCCTTAAAATGTAGTTCTAACGGTGTCCTTTCTTCTCCATAAAGGTTGATATGTTTCTCTTTGACAAACACAATTGCACAAAGAACTTGAAAGCTTGGATTGATAATGAGAATTACTAGGAGATAGTGGTTCTTGAGGTTCTCAAGAATCTTGTGGTTAACCTTGAATGAGAGGAATGCATCCCATTTTATAGAAAATGAGGGACAATTTGGTGAGATTACACAAAATCCTTGCATAAATGCAGATTTTGGTTGGTGAGATGCTTGGAAGCATGAAATGGGGGAGAGATATTGTGGAGATATTGGAGGATATTGAAGATATTGAGGAAGCACCTTAATAGGGATGTGAATCCTCAATTAAGGGATATGGAAATTAGATGAGATTAGAAGGATATTAATTCATTTAATAAATCAATATTCCTCACAAATCCAAATTAGATTTATGAAATTATAAAAATTTCATAAATTGAAATTAGCTAATTAATTAATTATTGAAGACTTAGGGAAATGGAGAATAAATAAAGTTTGTTTATTTATTCAATTAGGACTTAGGAAAAATTATGAGTTATTCATCCAAAGTGGGAAATTAGTGGATTACAAGTCAAATTGAAAGGATTTTGATAATATTGATAAGGATTAGGGTTAATTCGAGGGTTCCAAAATAGTTTAGGAAATCACGAGGCATCAATGAGCTATGACAATGCGCCCGGGTAATGATGATTGGAAATGATTTGAAAAGTGCCAGTGAACTTTGATGGCATCGTAAGATTGAAAAGGGGAAACATTGATGATCTTTGACAATGTTCCTGAAATGATAATCAGAAATAGTATTGACAATAATAAACAACACTATTGAATTGAAATTGATAGATTGATAGCAATAACACTGATGATCTTTGACAGTGTTATCAAATGGTTTATTAAAAGGATACGAAGCATCGATGATCTTGGAAAATGCTCTTGAAATGATTAAAAGATTGATTGAATTGAAATTAGGGTTTGATCGATTGGTTTGAAATTGGGTTAATTAGGTATTGGTGATCTTGGACAATGCCCTAGAATAGTCAGAAATAAGTCCAGACAATTCTATAAATGATTAGGAATAGAATAGGATAGGTTTGAATTTATTTAGGAAGGTTTGGAATGGTTTAGGATTGAATAGGATCAGTTTAGGAAGGTTTGGAATGGTTTAGGATTGAATAGGATTAGTTTAGGAAGGTTTGGAATGGTTTGAAAAATGATCGATTTGATAGAGAAAGTAGAACTATTAGTAAATAATTGAACAATTTTACAATGTTCAATCATCGAAAAAAGACACAATGTCGCCATACAATAAAGATCATATGTGCCACATAGAGGAATAATTAGGTCGCAAAACAACGTTTCGATTGTAATGCTAAAAATGTTAAAACATGTAGACCAGCAGGCTCAAACCATTTTTAGGCGTCTACAGCAAGGAGCACCTTCCTTGTCTGCTACACCAACCAACCCTCTAGAAACTTTAGATCCATAGACAAGCCTAGTAGATCAACTAAAGCACTCAACTACCTAAATATCCATGTTTGACCTCTTGCACATATCTCCATAACATAAACAAGCACTTGACCAAGCCCTTTAGAAAGTAGCTGTCCCAAGGGACATAACCCCCGAGAGCTTCCAAGCGATGTTTAATCATATAAAAACCAATAAACATGCAACATTCACAGACTGTGATGTGCCGCCACACAAACCCTTGCATAATGATCCCTTACACTTGCTGGTCCAAGTCCACAAAAGTGCAGTCCATAGAGTCCTTGTTGATGGTGGGGCAGGATTAAACATTTGTACTTTAAAGCTAATCAAACAACTAGGCTACTCAAAGTCTAGTATTGATATAACAAGGAGGATCAATATCATAGCTTAAAATGAAGAGGGAAGATCCTCTAAAGGTATTATCATTCTACCTGTTTGGATTGGTCCATTTGTCAAGAACACTCCCTTCCAGATCCTAGATCTTGAGTTGGGATACAACATGTTACTAGGGAGACCATGGATACATGAGATGCAAGTTGTACCTTCAACATACCATTAGTGCATCAAGTTCCCACACCAAGGAGAAGAAATCATCATTAAGGGAGATCCAAATCTTTTCCAATACTATAATGTGGTCCAAATCAACACTGGCAATCAGGTTCCCTTGAACCAAGAGGAAAATATTCCGTCTGCATCAAACTCAATTCTTAAAGATATCATAAGAAAAGTGGGAAAAATATCCATTAATGACAAGGGATGTGGTGAATACAGCTATAAGGAAGCTTCAATATCACAAACATGCCTCAGAGCCCAGGAACATATGGCATGCCATAACCAGTTGTTACAACCCAAACCCTAGAGCCTATTCAGTTCAGGTGTCCACCCACAACCTTTGTTAGATGGGGAGACATTGCAGAAGATAACCCATTTGATCCAAATATCAATAAATGGTTGTACCAAGATCCACAGGAGACACTTCAAAAACCCCTACCCATATCAAACTATGGAACTGGCTATTCAATGCTGCAAAAATTTGGGTATGATGGTACAACTAATTTGGGGAAAAGACAACAAGGATTAATGGAATTGTCTCTCCAACCAACCCAAATAAACAAGAGAGGGTTAGGCTATGGGAAACAAAGAACTATTCCTATCACCTGAGACATACAAGTTTATCAAGAACAAATAGCAGAGTTACACCAGGGGCGAAACCCATAACACATCTTGATAAGCAACATTCTACAACCGTTGTTGCCCACTGAAGTGGGGACCTCTCAATCCCAAGTAAACCTCAATCAAGAAATTGACAATAATGAGGGAAGTGAGACATCTAACAAGAGTTATATTGAAACTGACTCCCATGAGTATGATTGGAGATCCCTTCATGAATCCAAACCTTCAATCCCAGACTATTCCCCTCGGTCAGCCACCACCATACACCTTGACAATTTGTTCGACCAATTAACCATAGATGACCAACCCTATATCGATAAACATATTGATAGTAATTCAATAGGTGGTGAGTCCACATCATAGTTTAGGTTTGTTAGAACCATCTCTATAGTCCCCTTCAACCAAACAGAGTCAACCCAACACGAGGGCTTATGTCTTGTACACCCAGAACTAATAGAGTGGGATCATCAAGGACCGCCTGTTATGGATATCTTTGAGAATGATGAGGCTATCTTAGATTTCATGGGACTTAGAGAGGGAATGCCATCAGGAGATCATATAGAATATTTCTCCATCAACCTCGATAGATCAACATACTTTAGGGAGGAAGCTCCTCTTTCTAGTCATCAAAACAATTTGAAAAAGATAAAAGAATCATCAGTAAGTGAAAACCGAAAGGTGCTTACTGGCACAAAAAATGATAAAAAGAAAAAAAAAGATGTATCTTCTAATGAAAACCTCACTGAGGTGCTAGAAGATGGAAAGAAGGAACTCCTCCCCTTGATAGAGGAAAATTTGGCATTTTTAGCAAAAGAAACAAAAGAATTCAACTTGGGAGATGACAAGAACCCAAAGAACATTTACTTAGAAAAATCACTCACCCCAGAGGAGAGAGAATAGTTCATCAGTTTCTTCAAGGAAAGGATGATAAATTTTGCACGGTCCTACTCATACATGCTAGGATTAGATCTAGAGCTTGGGCTACATTATCTCCTGTTGTTACCCAACTCCAAACCTATCAAACAGAAGCTGAGAAATATACATCCCCATGTTGCATTACTAGTAAAGGCAGAATCGAAAAAGCTCCTAGATGATAAGTTTATAAGACTGATCCCATACACAAACTGGATATGTAATTTGGTACCAGTTACAAAGCACAGTGGTTAGATTTGAATTTGCACAGACTTTAGATATATTAACAAAGCTTGTCCCAAGGATGACTTTCCTTTTCCTAACATCGATATGATAGTAGATCTAACAACTAGCCATCAAATGCTATCAATCATGGATGGATTTTCAGGGTATAATCAGATAAGGATCGCGCTAGAGGACCAACATAAAATGACTTTCAAATGTCCTTGGGGTACTTATTATTGGAACATTATGCCGTTTGGTGTAAAAAATGTCGGAGAAACATATCAAAGGGCCATGAAAACCATCTTTCAGGATCTCATCCACAAGACAATGGGAGGCTACGTTGATGACATAATAGCCAAGTCAATGCTTAGAAAGGATTATCTACAAGTATTGGGACCCATATTTGATAGAATGCAAGAATACAAGGTCTGTTTAAACCCAAAGAAATGTGCATTTGGGGTCACAAAAGGGAAGCTATTTGGGTTCATAGTGTCACATAGAGACATTGAAGTAGACCCAGAGAAAGTCAAAGCAATATTGGACATGCCACCACCGACCAACCTAAGGAAACTAAGGGGGTTACAAGGAAGGCTCCAATCAATTAGGCACTTCATAGCTCAGCTAGCAGACAAGTGCCACCCATTCCAACACCTACTACAAAAATACATCAAATTTATATGGATAGAACAATGTGAACAAGCATTCCAAATATTCAAGGACTATCTAATCAAGTCCCCCATATTGGTGCCACAAGTCCAAGGTAGACCATTTCTTCTATATATCTCGGCAACAAAATCAACATTGGTGTACTCTTGGCACAACATGATGACATAGGCAAGGAGAGAGCCATCTACTATCTAAGCATAACATTGGTAGGATATGAGCTCAACTGTACGCCAATTGAAAAATCATGCCTCACAGTTGTCTTTGCTTCCTAGAAGTTGAGACATTACATGTTGAGTCACCAAACAAAGTTGATAGCACATATTGATCCTTTAAAGTATCTCCTAAGCAAAGCGACACTCACTAGACGACTTGCAAAGTGGGTAATGATCTTAAGCGAGTTTGAAATTGAATACATATATAGAAAATCCATCAAAGGGAAAGTGATTGCAGATCAAACAATAGAGGCACCTATTCAGGATCATCAGCCTATCATTTTCAACTTTCCCGATGAGTCTATTATGACACTACAACCAACAATTGAGGTATGACAACTATAATTTGATGGGTCGCGCATGAACCATGGTGCGGGGGTAGGAATAGTGCTCATCACTTCGAATAATGTTGCAATTCCAAAATATTTCAGACTCAACTTCCCATGCACAAACAACATAGAAGAATATGAAGCACTGGTCATCGAATTAAAGACAACAATTCAATGGAGAATCAAGAACCTTAAGGTCTATGGAGATTCTTAGTTGGTCATTAGCCAAGTCAACAATGATTATATGACAAAATATGAGAAGCTAATACCATACAAAGCACAAATGGATAGGTTGTGCACCAAGTTCCAATACATCTTTTTCAAGAAAATACCAAGGACTCAAAATAAGGCTGCAGATATGATGTGTAATACCTACCCCTTAGTCGGCTTTACTGTGTCAGTTTTTGATCTATTTTAGGCCTTAGTATGTATGAGTTAGTGATTTTAGGTGATTTTATGGATATTCATGCATTAATTTTCATTATGCTAATGATCCATTATTAGTTGTATTATATCATCTATTTGCATATGATTTGTGATTATTTCATGTTGGTTATGTCTATGTTATGAAATCATTTTGATTAAGGTTTCCTGACAATACTGACCCTATATCTATATGCACATGGATAATTGTGATGATTTACATTATTGTTTGCTGTGTTTGGTATGGTATGAGATAGAGTCGTAGTTACTTGCGTCGGCGAGATCCGCATGATAAACTAGTCTCAACCATTGTTTTCTATATTATATGCATGTATGCTCATCCTTGTGATGACATGTTTACAGTTACCAGGCTACGTCTTCCCTGAATTGGCAGGAGTGAGCGTTCCCTATCGCAATAATCTCAATGGTAAGAGAGGGGAGATAGTATTCATGTCCAAATCTTATCCTAAACCTAATTGTCCTAATTATTAGACAAGTATCCATTTGTCTACCTTACCCGAATTCGTCTAGTTGACGTGAATTTGTGGACCCTATCCTTGTGTGTGTTTTAGTTGATTTTGTTGATTTCAGTTGAGTTTGTTGATTTTGTGTGTTATATCATGTGATTTATTTAATTGAATATTATTAGAATTAATTATTAAATATAGGGTATTTAATTAATTGAAATTTAAATTAAATACCTATGTTTAATTGAAAAGTTAATTAAAGTGCAATTATTTAATATTAATATTTAAATATAAATTGGAGTAAATATGCTTTTATGCATTATTAAATAATTAAATATTTGAGTGCATGGATAAGATTGTGCTTTAAATATTTAATCTATTTAATATATTATTTAATTAATTACATGTGCAAGTTCATTAGTGAAGTTAGAGTTTGAATTCAAAATGCAACTTGGGTTACTAAGTCAAAGTTGAGTTGTGCAAGTAATTAGATATTTTATTTAATAATTAAAGAATTACTTTCAATTTTGGAGTTGAGTTCTTTTAGGAGTTAACTAGTGTGTTGTCATTAGGGTTTTCATGATTAGGGGAAGTTGATCCTCTTTAGGGGGATTCTTCTCTCATTTGGTCATAACAAGTTTTTGGGAGCATTTTTGGAGAGCTTTGTGTGTTCTTGGCTTTTGGAGGATTTGAGGATTCTTGTGGTTGCATGTTGGAAAAAGTTTGTGTGAAATTCATGATTTTGTGTGCGCTTGGAAGATTCAAGGTTTAATCATCTTCAAAGGCAAAATTCTTTCTGTTTCTTGCATTGGATCTAAGGTAGGGTTTGATCCTTTTCGTGATTCAGTTCTTGATTAAATTGTGTCTTCTTTGTGCTTGATTTAATTAAATTTCCTTAATTAGGAGTTATTGAATTTTTTGTTTAAAAAGGGTATTCTTGAAACCCTAGTTGGCTTATTATTTTAGAAAATGGTTATTTAACATATTTTTGTTATGCTGGCCAATATTCGTAGAAGAATTCCTCCTAAAACTCCTAGAAAATGAAAAATTAAAACGCCCTATAGTTGGAACTATAGATAAGGGAAAAATATTGTTTTACAAAAATTTAGCTTTAGAAAAGAAATCAAATTTTCTATTAGAAAAGAAATCAAATTTTCTATTAAAAAATCAATTTGGTTGAAAAAGAGAGACTCTCTGGAAATATATAGAGAATTAAAATAATTCACGAGTAAAAGGACAAAATAGAAAAAGACAAAAAAAAAAAGAAAAGAGAAGAAGTCTTTTCAATATTCCGTTTTCGGAATTCAAATGTTTTTTTTATAAAAAGACTTCATTCCAAAATTTTTATTATTTTAAACAAAAAATTAAATTAAAAAAAATGAAAGTAAATTTGGGCAGGTGGGGGCCACCCCCCACCCCCAAGGCATGGGGTCGGCTGCTGGCGCAACAGCCAGAGCTGTCGGCACGACGACCAAGGCGTCGGCCGGGCCGTGCCATTCGCGGCCCTTCCTTAAAGGAAGGAGCCTGCGGGCCACTAAAGTGTAGGGTGGGGTCCACGGGACCCCCCAAATTGTTTTTAACTTTTATTTATTAAATTTTCATTTCTTTAAAAACTAATTAAGTTTTTAATTTAATTTAAAATTTTTAAAATTAGTTTTCAATAAGTTTAAATTAGTTTTTTAAAATTTAGTTGCTTTTTAATTAGTTTTTAAATTGGTTTTATTTCAAAATTGTGGAATGAATGTTAAAAGGTGATTGTATTTTTTTTAAAAATAATAATTAATATTAATATTAATTTATAAATCAAGAAGGATTTATTTTTATCATTGATATAAATTAACTATTGTTAATCAACAAATTCTATGGTGTTAAATAGTTAGTAATAGGGGTATTATTGGGCAATTTTTATTAATGCTTACGTTGCAAATCTAGGATTTTGTAATTTTATAATTATAGTTGTAATTGGTAATTATTCCGTAGGGTCATTTATATGCTGAGTTTATAAATAAATCTATAGGATATGTTAACGTTCACCAATATTAAATATTTAATTATTCCTAGATAGTAATTTTAATGGATAAATGAATTTGCATAAAATCGGATGTTATAAATTTGTTTGTCCTTACATTAACACTGTATTTAATTTAATGTATTCTGAATATGCATTTATTATGCCATGATGTGTTTTGAGTGCCTGATTAAATGAATTGTATATTCTTTTACGTTATCATGTTTTCAGGTATCTGTTGGGTTAGATGACCTTTAGGACATAAAACCAGAGGTTTTTGGGGTTTTAGTTCTATGATGTTTTATGTGCTTTGGTGCATGTTTCTATTGTTATCAACTTTGGGTCTCGATCTTTTTTACCAAACTTGAGTTGTCTCAACTAGTCATATGTGATCATGTGATAGTACTTTATGTGGTATTGGTTAATTGAGAACCAATAGTTCTTGTGTGGGCAAGAACCAGATTTGAGAGTTATGATCTTGTTTTGATATTCTTTATGATTCTCTAAGGGTTTATTCCTATACGAGCAGGAATCGGTGATGAGGATTATGATATACCTTTATGATGTTCTTTTGTGAACTTAGGGTAGGTTACCTAGTTGTATAGTAGGAGGTGGCTTATAATATATTTTCGAAGCTCACAAGTGGCTGCTAGGATCGTTTATTGTAAGTAAGTGTAACAAGTGATAGCATAATAATTTATTAGGCTGCACTAGGATAATCTAATAAGATATTAATCTGGTTAGTGACTTTGTCAGTTTGAGAGATCATTGGCACTGTGCAAGGTCACTTGAGTGTCGGGATTCATTGAGGGATTTCTAGGACAAAAATAAAGGGTTAGACATACATGATGACACCTTCCTATATACAACTTAGGTTATCCTATGTGTGACGGTTACCTCTGGTATTTCATAGATTTCCTTATTGTGATTCAGAGAGCTTATAGGATCTTCCTATGCATTTATTTATGATGGTTGTATACCTTTGATGTTTTTCTTCTTGTTGTATACCCATGTGTGTGGGCCTGTTATTATCTCCTAAGAATGGTGGGAGTGGACCTTTGGTTCCACGCGGTCGGGTGGTAGTGGTTCTTATTAGCATTGAGATCCAATGTTCATCTTCATGCTTTGATGATCCTTGTTGCAGTTATTCTTCTTCTATCTTCTTCATCTTCTGGAAACTTGTTCAGTTTCATGAGTTGTATATTTGTACCATATGTGTATATTGGTTGACATCCTTTGGAGGATGTATTGTAATATATTGATGTATTATTGCATACCCTGCGACATGTGTAGTGGATGTTGATTCAGTTGTATATGTAGTCTTATTATATGAGATGTATATTATTGGAATCAGTTGATGTATCCTGTACGCTATGTACTTTATAGTTGTTCTTCATAGATTAGTTTGCTTAAGTAATTCTCTGTCAAGGAACCTGTTAGCTCATTTTCTTGTATGAATCATTTAAAACAATAACAAATGTTTAACCCTCTATTCCCAACTTAGATTCATACATGAATAAGGATAATTAACAAGGATAAAGATCCTCCTACACTTTGGGCTCCACATACCCAGGTGGGTGCACCTTTGACAGACTCACTGAATAATAGAGAATCTCATAGTGGATTAAGGATTTGCAATCCTTCTTATTTTTATGCCAGTTTGGCCTAGGAAGGATAAACTATTGATTCACTCTTCAAGGAATCACTAAGATAAACTGTATTCTTCAATACAATCAACTACACATACAAGTTCTTAACAACATAAGATAAAGGTTTTAATATTTAAATTGATGATAACAACCACATGTCATCATATTGACTAGTGCCTAATCATGGGTAATAGAGTCATAACAGGGCATATTCATTTTAAGATAATTAATCAGAACACAATTGAACCCCAGATAGAGTGCCTTACAAACTATCCTCTCATTCCTCACACCAATGTATCAAATCCTTGCACAAACCCTAATTCTCTGCAATCACCTGCAAGATTTATACTCTCCTTGAAAATAACTCACAAACAAGAACATGACTACCTTGTAATCAGTATACTCAAAATGCCTTACAAATTGAACATACAAGAATTAATTGCAAATGCAAGAAGACACCATTGTCATAAAAAATGGAGATTCCATTATATTTTATTAATATGAACTCAATAATAGTACACTTTGAAGACTCAAAAACCAATGGTTAGACCAATTTAGTAATCTGCCTTGTAGTCTTATTTTTACCATCCTTATTACAATATTACAATTTGATACTTATAGGTAGCCCCAGTCATCTTGGAATCCTTTTGGAAAATAAGGATGCAACAAGCTA
>MU227685.1:1762816-1791179 GCA_018584345.1 Thuja plicata
AATATTTCATTATGAATTCTTGCAGTTTGGTTGCTTAACAATGACTTAAGTCTGGTTGCAAAAACTTTGTCAAAGTATACATAACTTGCATTCTTTCTATCCCAGGACAAGTCTGCACTCCACATCTAAACAAGCAAGTGTTCATCATCTTGGAATTTCTCCAATTCCATTTCTTCTTCAAAGAAATATTCATTGTTAAATAAGAACATATGCATCATGAGGGAATACCAACCCATTGGCTTCTGTATATTTCCATCTTTGATCCCTGACAAACCATCTTGCATCTCCTGAGAAATATAGGATGCATAATCAAACACTAATGATAAATGGGGATGTAGGATTTGAACCACCATCAACATTATCTGGACTGGCATGGCTGCCTCCTCATTTATCCCTAAGACATTACATAGGGAACTGTACATTTTTCTGGCTTTGCCAATGAAGAAATCTACTTTGAAGGGTTCAGGGGTTCCTGGCCCTATTACAACTAAATCTCTTATCTTGCTTGCATATCCATTCACTACTTCACCTCTGTAATAATCCCTCTGGTTATTGTATATTTCTTTGAAATATTCAAGGTCAATATCATCCATACTCTGGGAAGGGTCAGTCAACTTGAAGATCCTCCTAATTTCAGCAGCTAACACAGTCAGTATTACATTTCCCTGGGTGTCTCTAACAACCCTAGACAACTTGTCATAAGTGTTTGCTATTAGAATGAGCAAATCAATGTCCATGAAGACACTAGGTGCTATTAGCTTACCAACATCTAGTTCTCAAATATTACAATCTGGGGTGGGGGCCTTTCTCTGACTGTAAGTTGCTCTAAGCAAAGCCAAGGCATCAGAACTTGTGGTAGCATCTCTTTCCCACCTTCCTGAATCATATAGCCCTTTCCCAATTTTGAAGCGGGGATGTTGTAGTACTTCTTTTTTAGCTTGGGTAGCATCCCCCGAAGACAACGGTAACTGCTATAATAAATCTTCTCTAACATTCCATTTCTGGTAGTCGACCTGTCTGGTGATCTCAGCTCTAGGGGCCATTCTAATGGTTTTCTATCAATACTAGAACCAGATTCTGAAACAGGAGTTCTAAAACCTTCTTTGAACTGCAATTCTATCTCAATTGGAATGCTTAGTGAATCAGTGAACTTACCCATTCTGCACAGAAGTCGCTTGAAGCTGGTTTTCTTTTGTAATTCCATCTTTGCATGAATGGTTTTGGTGAATGATTTAGATAGTAGTCAGCTTAATCATTTTACAGCCTCAATCAAATCAGTCTCTTGAATTGAATTCGACTAGAGTTGCCACACGTTCTGTAATTAAGTCACCAGCTTCAGTTTTGCGGCTTAACGGCTCTCTGCAACTTGTTTTATTAACTTTGAATTTGAACCGTTGATTCTAGGCACTATTCTTTGCATCAGACAACCATCTTAATTTCTCAAAAATAACTGCTAACTGAGGACACGTGTCGGTACCGCTTATCTACTTATTCATTAGATGTCAAGCATCTAAGACATAAGTAAATAAGCGAGCTGTCAGATGCTAACCAACTTAACTGAAGCTTAACATCTTGCAAGTTGTATATACCTGGGCCCACCAACTGCTAGATGTCACCACCGCTTATCTACTTACTTGTTAGATTTTGTGCACTTTCCCTTTAAGCTAATAAGCGGTCCATTTGATATTTTGAAACTTGTGCACCATTTAACAAAGCACCTTTACAACAGCCCGACCCCACCAAAGACACGCGTCACCATCGCCTATCCACTTACTCATTAGATGTCGAGCATCTTAGACATAAGTGGATACACCGACCGTCAGATATTTTAATAGTTGCTTATCTTTTAACAGAGCACCTTTCTTAACATGCCCAACCCCACCAAAGACATGCATCACCACTTCTTATCCGCTTACTCATTAGATGTCGTGCACTTTGGACATAAGCGGATACGTGCACCGTTAGTTTTTTTCTGACTTGCACGACACATGAGGTGATGACGTAAAGGGACCCATATGGTGAGACTTAGGAGTTAATAAAGTGGTTAGGATATTACAAACTTTAAGCGAAAAGCAACCTATTCAGCGTAGACATATAACTTAGTATGAATTAAGTGACCAAAAAAGTAACGCAGGAATAGAATCGGCCAAGGCACTTAGGGTTTTTTAGTCATTTTGACCACTTTCAAATAGGTTGAGGATTTAGGCACATTTTGTAGAGGCATAAAATCAAATTTAATACCAATTTCAAAACCCTTGACACTTCAATGATAGGAGACCTTATAAAAACTACAAGGCACACTTTGGACAAGAAATAGCACCAACATAACCCTTGAGATTTGTAACCTTTGTTGAGTTGTACTAATGTGTATGTCATGTTATTTCATGTGTTGCTTCCACGTTGTTAACATTATTGTTTATAAACATTTAAAAAAAAAAAAATTCTGTTAACTTGTTTGCATGTTTAGGTTAGTTCTCCTAGGTTCCTTGGTGGGGCATTACATGATGGTTACCATAGCATCACTAATCAATATGCCAGGAAATGAAACTAGATTCTAGTTTCTAGTGGAGAAACTCATGATGCCATCACATTAGGCACCAATCACAGAATCAGTGTGTGTCCTTGTTGGTCCTAAAACCCCATGGTACCATGATGTGTATAATTACCTCCAAACTAGTGTTTTACCTCTCGACTTGTATAGGAACCAGAAAAAGTCCCTCATTAACCAAGCCTCTAGGTACACCATTCTCACAACTACTCTATATAGACAAAGTATAGACGGAACGCTATTACAATGTCTCACTTCCACAGAATCCCAGAGAGCTATGTATGAGGTACATGAAGGAATTTGTGTAACCCACAGAGGTGGTAAAAACTTAGCTAAAAAGATTATCCGCATGGGATACTACTAGCCAACAGTAGAGATAGATGCAAACAAGTATGTACAAAGGTGTAGGCAATGTCAGATTCATGGAGACCTCATCCATGCACAAACCCAAGAACTAAATCCTATCACTTCACCATTACCATTTTCTATGTGGGGATTTGACCTAGTGGGAAAGATTACACCATGTTTAGATAATGGTCATAAATGTTGGGATTAATGGGAAGTAGTACTGAGAGGGGAGGGGTGAATCAATACCTCTAAAATTTTTAACTCTTTTCACCATTCATGATTAGTAATCATTCATTACTGTATTACCGACCATTACTGTTGTTCTTTCTTATGCATGTAGTATTCATTCTAATCTTTAACTATTTGCAACATTCATAGAAACATTCATAAAAGTAATAAACACATAACACAAGATATGATGTCACAGAAAACTCCTGTTAGGAAGTAAAAACTGCGGTGGGGATGGCACCCACAAAACTTCATTATCTGCAGAATGGAAGGGAGCCAGTAAAGGCTTGTAATTGATCACTTCTGATGATCTACCCTGTTAGGAGTATTAAGGTGGAGACCGGTTAAGATCTAATCTATTAAGAGCTTTAGCAACACTAATTTAAGTGTGCACTCGGTTAAGAGATTTACAATAGGACTGTTAAGTCCACTTTTCTTGAAAGGATTTCTTATGTGTACTACACTTGTTAGAATGAGTACATATGATTGAACTGAATGTATGCAATCTAAAATTTCTAATTACAGATCCATTCAAGCTCTCATAATAATAATATCACCTTAAGTGACTAATTAATAGCTTTCTCTGCTCGTCGGTAACCTGTGTTCTTGTTCTTGAAATTGATTTGATTCTTTTATGTCCTTCTGTATGAAATCTCTTGTCTGGTCTATAAATGCTCTCTGTGGCTACAATATTCATTGAACAACTACTAATTACAATAGATTGAGCATCTATTTATACAAGTATTTGACCTATCTTGGAATCACGCATTACAATGTTAACTCTAAGATCGAAGGTTTATAACTTGACCTTGATCTTTAGTTTGCTTGTTTTAAATCAGTAAAACTAATTAAAAAAATAATAAATACATTGCTTCCTCCGCACATAATGGATTTAAAATAAAATCAAGAAGCTATAAATACAACTTTAGTGATTTATCTGACGTGGAAAGTCAGATCCACTTCTTAAAGGATGTAACTAACTGTCGATTCTTTGTCGTCGGGTTGAATTGAAAGTCTGTCGGTGTTCCTTTGTTGAATTGATCATCGGGCTCCCTACATCTATTGGGTTCCTCCCTGTATTGTTTTGTCAGGTTGTACTATTGTTACTCATCGGGTTCCATTAACCTTTTTGTCATCGGATAACACTGAATAGTGTTTGTCAGGATGCTTTGAACTTTGCAGTATCAAGTAACCTTGGCGTCGGGTAGTCCTATGCCCTATCTGTCAGTGTAGTGTAAACCAATGGTGTAGATCATGTTTTTCCTTGTGTATACTAATGGAAAAATATAATGCCTTCAATCTCCCCCTTTGACATTAGTATCAAAAACTGATATGTACATAATACTAAAGTGTTTAGTATGTACACCATGTCTATATCCTTGTAATTATATGACTCCCCCTAACTGTATGCATCGGTATAGTATAAGTATATATGTACATATATATACTTGCCTCTGTTATGTACATTTCCTCTTTTCATTTTCTCCTTTTTATACCAACTAAAATGTACATATCATTTCCCCCTTTATTTGATACTCTTGACAAAAATGTACAACTTATAAGATGCCAAAAATAGACAAAAATGTGCAACTTACAATGTGTCAAGAATATGAGAATGGGTTGTCTTGATATCTTTGAGCAATTTCTCCCATTTTTCTTGTAGTAGTTCTAGGGCCATGTGCTTGAGCTCTAGCCTCACATGCATATCATAAATTTTGTCTAGGACATACATTTTTGGGGTGGCAATTAGTGTGTTTGCCTCTATCACATGTTGTTGCAGTAGTGAAAGTGTTGGTTAGAGCTGAGCTTGAAGCTCATTTACCTCATCTCTGTACTTTGTCTCTGCAATTTGTATGTCTTGTCTCAATTTTTGAGCTTGTTTGATCTGCTCATTGTGCAATTTAATTGCCTCTTCATTATTTGTGAGATTTTGTGCACTTGTCTTAAGATCAACATCAATTTGTGCTATTGTGTTAGTATATTCTTGTGTAAGTTAATCAAGTATACACAATTTCTGTATTAAAGTAGTAGCTTCTGAGATGATTGGATCAATTGTGCTCACCAATTTAGAAAGCTTTACCTTTTTCAATGCCACTTCCTGGCTTATCTTCTCAGCTATCTTGAACTCATACTTCTGTTCAAGTCTCTCTTCCATGACCTTCTCAACATCGATGTTCTGTGATGTGATTGCCTCTGTGAGAACTACTAGTTGATCAAGCATTGGGGTTGTCTAATCAACATATACATCTGGTATTATTTGCTGAAGTATCCCTCTTGCCACTTCTAGTACCTTTGCCTCCTTTGTGGCTTTCCTTAATTTTTCTTGCATTGCCTTTCTCTCACAAATTTTTGCATACTTGGTCAATTCATTTGGATCAAATGTCCTTGGATCACAAACTGGTATCTTAATGATTTCATCTAGAGTTACTAGATTTTTATGCTTGTTCTTCTTCTTCCTTGAGACTTGTGGGGATTCAAATGTATGAACTACCATTGCTAGTTTATTTGCTCTTTCTGAAGTTCTTGGTGAAGGATTTGTAGAAGATGCTTCGTGTGTTTTCTACTCGGGGTGCACCTGTCGGTTTGGTGAAGATGTCTCTCCATCCACCTTGGGTGTCTCTGTAGATTTCTCTTCTATTTTCTTCTCCAGCTGATCCTTCTTTTCTTCTTCACTCTTATCTTTCTGCTTTTCCTCCTCTAACTTTTGTGTTTCATCTTTATTTCTTTGATTTCTTCAATTTTAGATTCGGGAGGCATTAGTTTGACAAGTACCCTCTCCCTTGCTTCTCTCTCAGTCTGTAGAGCATATGACCATTGTTGGGATAATCTTTTACCTAGCTCTTTTGGTATTTGGTTGATAAATTTAGCTGGTACATATTTGTACTTGACCATTGACCTTATAATTGCATCTTTTATTTTATGCTGGTCCTCTGGTTTTAGTGTATCCCATTGTCTCATTTTCTTGTTAGACATGGTGCCAGATGCAGCAATATGTTTAGCAGCCTTATTAATAGTTTGATTCCTGAAATTCTTCTTTACCACATCGGGTTCATCTTCGTTAGAATCCTCTATGTCAACCTTAGTTTTGACCATTCTTTTTCTCCTCTTTGGGGGTGTTTCCTTTATAGTTTGTTGCTTTTTTTGCTTTTCTGTCGGTTGCTTCCTCTTATAGGTCCTTACTGGAGCTTTTGTAGGAAGTGTGGTGTTGGTTTTAGTAGTTTGACTCCTTGTTCTCTGCTTCTTTGTAGGAGGTGGAGGTGTATCAGATTTAGTTTCCTCATAATCTGATTTATGTTCATCACACCCTTCACCAATGGTGCCCTGTTCATTAGTTTCCTCTGGTTGTTCCTATTCCTCTTCTGTAACTGATAGAATCTTCTTGAGATTCTTAACCATATTTTCCTTTTTATTGACAGTTTTCTTGATTTCTAGGCCTCTTTTTATCTTTGATCTAGCCTCTTCATAGGTTCCAAACCTTGGTTGATTGCTATCAATAGGCTCATTGATCAATGCATCAATTGCATTTGTAGCCTGATCTATGTTGATTTCATAATCTAGTGGTGATAACCAAGCTATCCTTGGTACAACCGATTTGATGTGGGTGAAATTTGTGTCCACCATAAAACATATCTCATCCCTATGTTTTTCAACAAGTTGTTCATGGATCCTTATCCTTTCTATCATCTTTTCCTTGAATTCAAGGAAGTATGCAATCATAACAGATTCAAAATTTTCTCCTAGATACTTAATTAGTTCACTAGTCTATAATGTTACCGGTTTTGTAGTGTCCCATTTTACTTTTCCTACTAAAGGAAAGTATTCTTGAAAGTAGAAAAAGATACACATGATAAGTGAGCTAAAATTACATGTGTTGGTCTTTGTGGACCTGATTGTATTCATGTTTTCATCAAGTTGTTTCAACAGGATCTCGCATAGATCCATCTGCACGCCCTTTGTTACAATCTTGTAAGCTGTGCTTACTGATGTTGCAGATATGCTATTCAACCTGCTTGCTTGAAATATTTTGTAACCAATCACACATGCACCGAACCTTTGTTCCTCATTGGTGATGGTATTTACTTTCAGACCTCTATTGTCCCATTCATCTTTTGTAAGTTTTGTGACTTCTGGCCTGGAGGGATGCTTGTGAGCCTTAGGATTGTTGGTTATTGGATAACCAATGATAGCGTGAAGGACATCCTTGGTTATTTTTTTGGGTTGATCCAACCACAAATTCTGGTAATGCAATATGCTAAGTACCAACCTAATCCAGTCGATCGTGAAGTCCCTCAGGAAATATAGGGCATTAGTTATTGCTTTAACCTCTAAGTGCTTGTGCTCTTCCTTTAGGTTTCCTTCTACATCACAAAGCTTCTTATAAGATTCATCCATCTCTAGATCTCTTATTTTGGCGATCTTGTAGTGAATATAAGACCTAACATCTTCTATGAGAAAAACCCTAGGTAGAATTTTAGAAAATACACCAATTTCATTGGGTTGTGATGCAATCTCTGGGAATATATTGTATTTAGGCTCTACACATGTGCTATTCTTAATCAACTTAACCACATTCCTTTTATCACTTTTGATCTTAGCAGTTCTTGAGGTGTTTGCCATCGTTTTTCAAGTTTTAGGGCTTTCTATAAATTTAGGGCTTTCTTGATAAATAATGACAGAGATCTTTCAGTGCCCTTGGTACTTACTTTGATCTATGATAGTGTTGAAAGATCTATTTTCTGTGTGCTTAGATCAATTTAAGGACACTCTACTTTCTTCTCTTCAATCACTCTATTTTCTCTCTTGCTTTCTCTTCAAATCGCGGGTGCAAAATGAAGTTGTCCCATCGTCTATTTATAGACTTTTTACCCTAAGTCTTTATCATAAATGCTCAATGAATCATCGAGACATGAAGACGAAGTTCATTGGGAAGAATTTTTAAAGTCATCATTGGTGTTGACATGATGCTCGGGACTACTGTTAACAATTTTTCCTTTACCGACAGATATCGGTATTATTTTGTGACAACTTTGTAAGTTTGCTTTCTTATCGACGGGTGTCAGGTTACATTGGTAACTTAACCATTTAATGTGTTGACCGATAATTTATGGTAAGTGTAAACAAATTATCCATTATGTTCACTGATGATTTTTAGTATGTGTATACCGACGGGGTTGTTTTCTCAGAATTGAAACAAGTAACATAATATGCATCTTTAATATGGAGATTTTGACTATCTATCAATTTTTTATAATGGAACTGATGCAAAATATGACTTGGTGTAGTGCAGTTCCATACTTACTTGTTCAGCTTAAGTGGGGTTGGTGATGTCACCAGATCCATTGGATGGGGTGTCACCATTTGCATAGCTTCGTCTAACTTCATCATTTCTTGAAGCTTTTCTCCACATTTTGTCTCTAGCCTTCCGTATATCTTCAATGGTGTTTCCATTGGGATATGTGCTTGTCTTTGTCATTCGGTCTTTGCAATCTTTCTTGAGATGACCAACTTTGTGATAGTGTAAGCATGCCATTCCAGGGTTTGACCAACCTCTAGACCTTTTGGTCCATGATCGCATGCAGTTTGCAGCAATGTGACCATATCTACCACATGCTGTACAGTTTGTCCATGTATTGTAGTCCCATACATATTGATTACTGATTCTCTTTGGTTGATAGAGAGTTTCTTAACCTTTTGGCTTCCATGCTTGCCTTTTCTTTTTCCAGCATTCAATACTTGTGTGCTCATTCATCTTGCATGTAGGACAATATTTGTCCATGTAGGTTTCCTTCTTTGGTTGTTCCACCTTAAACTTACATTCATATGCTTTATGTCCTTTCTTGTTACATTCATAACAGAATCCTATGAATGAAGATGTAAATTTAGGAATACCTTTCATTTTACCTCGACATACATTTGATGTGTGGCCTTTCTTTCCACAATGCATGCATGTCAGCTTTATTGGTCTTAGATTTTCATAGACACTCTTTGGATTGTCTTGATTTGATGATTCTCCATTTTCGGTAAAGCCTAAACCATTGTTGTTGTTGACTCTTCGTTGTCCTTCAAGAAAATCATCCATTATTTTATTGCTCTCTTCAGCCTTTCTGATAACTTCATTATGTTGTTGGTGAATTCTAACCTCATGCTTTAGTTTTTCATTTTCTTCTCTTAGTTCACCGATAGCCTGTACTCTTTCAACAAGTTCTATATTTATTCTGTTTTCTTCTTGACTCATTAGAATAATCTTATTTGTGATCTCATGGTGATGCTCAACATGTCTTTGAAGTTCTAACTCCTTCTCTTGTAGCTTTTCTATAATCTTCCTTCTATCATCAATAACAAGTGTTCTTTCTATTTCAGCTTGTCTAGCAGAACTCATCACATCAATCATTCTTACCATCTAGTTCTCTTGACCGATTTGCAGCATCTTTATTTGCTCTGTTAGATGTTGATTGATCTCCTTCAGATTTGTGATGTTCTCTTCTAATGTATCTGATGTATTACTTGCATTAGATCCTGAAGATTCAAAGAAATCTAGAATCTCTTCTTCTTGATAATCTTTTTCATTGCTCCGGGTTGCCGTACCTTTCTTCTCATCCAATAGCTCTCTCATCTTGATTCTAGCTTCTTTATACTATTCATAGAACATCTGTATCTCAAGTTTTTTATTCTCAATATTCTTATCAAGTTTGCACTTCTCCATTTTATGATCTTTTCTCTTAAGCCTTTAAGCTTTTCCAAGAAGAGACTTATCTCTGATACCAATTGTTGGGATTAATGGGAAATAGTATTGAGAGGGGAGGGGTGAATCACTACCTCTAAAACTTTTAACTATTTTCACCATTCATCATTAGTAATCATTCATTACTATATTACCAACCATTACTGTTGTTCTTTCTTATGCATGTAGTATTCATTCATAATCTTTAACTGTTTGCAACATTCATGGAAACATTCATGAAAGTAATAAACACATAACACAAGATATGATATTGTAGAAAACTCTTGTTAGGAAGTAAAAACTGCAGTGGGGATGGCACCCACAAAACTTCACCATCTGCAGAATGGAAGGGAGATGGTAAAGGCTTATAATTGATCACTTTTGATGATCTAACCTGTTAGGAGTATTAAGGTGGAGAATGGTTAAGATATACTATGTTAAGATCTTTAGCAACACTGATTTAAGTGTGCACTCGGTTAAGAGATTTACAATAGTACTGTTAAGTCCACCTTTCTTGAAAGGATATCTTATGTGTACTACACTTGTTAGAATGAGTACATATGATTGACCCAACTATATGCAATCTACAATTTATGATTACAGATCCATTAAAGCTCTCATAATTATATCACCTTAAGTGACTGATTAATACCTTTCTCTACTCATCGGTAGCCTGTGTTCCTGTTCTTGAAACTGATTTGATTCTTTTCTATCCTTCTGCATGAAATATCTTGTTTTCTATCTAGATGATCTTTGTGGCTACAACCTTCATTGAACAACTACTATTTACAATAGATTGAGCATCTATTTATACAAGTATTTGACCTATCTTGGAATCACACATTACAATGTTAACACTTAGATCCAAGGTTTACAACTTGACCTTGATCTTTAGTTTGCATGTTTTAAATCAGTAAAATGAATTAAAACAATAATAAATACATTGCTTCCTTCGCACATAATGGATTTAAAAGCAAATCAAGAAGCTATAAATACAACTTCAGTGATTTATCTGATGTGGAAAGTTAAATCCACTTTTTACGGGATGTAACTGACTGTCGGTTCTTGGTCATCGGGTTGAATTGAAAGTCTTTCAACATTCCTTTGTTGAACTGATCATCGAGATCCCTACATTTGTCAGTTCCTCTCTTTTCTATTCCATTGGGTTGCACTATTGTTACTCGTTAGGTTCCATTAACCTTTTTGTCATCAGATAACACTGAAGTGTTTATTGGGATGCTTTGAACTTTGCAGTTTTGGGTAATCTTGGTGTCAGGTTGTGCTATGCCCCGTCTGTCGGTGTAGTGTAAACCGATGGTGCAGATCATGTTTTTCCTTGTGTATAGTAATTGAAAAATATAATGCCTTCTATAAATACATTATAGTAGAAATATAGTACTTCACTAAGTGGGTAGAAGCAATTCCCCTCACTTACATAATGGGAAAGAAGATCTCAATGTTCTTACTCAACCATATCATCTGTAGGTATGGAATTCCTCAAACCATCCTGACAGATCATGATACACCTTTCCAAAACAAATATGTTGAAGAGCTATGTGAATGGTTCCAAATCAAACAAGGGTTCTCTTCATTCTATTATCCTCAAGGGAATGGCCAAGCTGAAGTGACAAACAAAACCATTCTTAAAATATTGAAGAAAATAATTAACGAATCAGGGCAAGACTGGCATTTACAACTTAGTCTCGCATTATGGGCATAAAGACCTAGCATGAGAACACCTACAAGAGCCACTCCTTTCTCCATAGTATATGGATCAGAGGCAGTTTTACCTCTCAAAGTAGAAATCATTTCCATGCGGATATCATTAAAGAACCTGATTTCATATGAAGACTACAGAGTAGCAAGGCTTAGTGAGCTGGAACTACTAGACAAAACAAGACGACATGCATTCAACCACTTAAAAGGCTATCAAAATCTCCTTAGAAGGAATTATCACAAGAAGGTGAGGCCACAAACATTTGAGGTAGGAGACCTTGTCCTCATGTAAAATCTAAAGAACCAAGCAGAAAGAGTGAAACCAGGAAAGTTCATGATGTAGCACTAGTATTGCTTCCTCCTAGACCCCCTCTAGGGTCTTATAGGTCACTCTATCGACCTAATAGAATTATTTCACTATCCCTAGTATCCTTAGTATTCTTATAACAAGATCCTAATCCATTCAACTAGTGGACACCATTATGTAGAACAAAACACTTCCAAACTTCCTTCAAGACCTCAAATGGTCTTTCTTGCCTCATTTGCCTAGAATGGTCCAACTGATCCAAATTGGGAAATTCTCAATCCATAGAGAGGATTAGGGTTTCCAAGATGTTCATAGGATCCTTTACATCACCGGCAAGCACACTTTGCATTGGAACCCTAATTGAGTTCCAAGAAACTCCACAATTTCTTCCCAAATAAGGCTACAAGCAATTAGCCCTACTTAGTCACCTTTCCTACTATAACTCACAAAATGTAATAACAAGTATACAAAAAAGTTTAGGATAAAAATACCCTTTTCCATGAAACTAGAGATTTTCTATATCTAGGGCTGTCAAGCTATCCGTACGGCTCTGCCTATAATCAAGGCTAAAAATTAGGGTTTTTTGGGTTTCAAAACCAGTCTGATAGAAAATCCATTCTTTCTATAAAAAAAACTTCAAAAAATATTCCCACTCACTTTGGGACCTCATAACACAACACCCTACTCCTCTCCAGGATTGGATTGAAGCTATAAATGCTTTCAATCCACCAAAATGGCTCTGCAACTACTGGTGATCCCTAGCCATGCCTCACTGGCTTGCCCAGGGCATCACCTTAAAAATGGCTTCCATAACTTCCAGGGCCACTCCTTCACTATAAACAATGTACATGTATTCAGACACCATAATCCAAGATTCCATGCAAATGCCACAGTGGAAAATGGAGTTATGACCCCATTTGCAGACAATGCTCAAATCAAACCAGCGACTGGACCAAACTTAAATTTTTTTATACAGGAAACTAAAACTATTGAATCAAACAAAATAATACCATAATAAGTCTTGAAAAAACCTACATTACATTAAACAAATCTTACAAAATTAAATTCAATCCATTAAACCATCCGATCACTTCAAAACACACAAACAATCACTATTATTGCATTACACAGTCTGTACACAAAGCTACTCTAACTTGCCAACCCTTCCAAAAACTTGAAGATGGTCTTATATAGTTGACCCAAGCACTAAGAAATTGATTTTAGATAGTTAAGGAGCTAATTCCTTCAAAATTTCATTCTTGTCATAAAAGTTGTCAATGTTGTCAATGACAACATTGACAACTTTTTGCAACTTCTAGCTATGGTATCCAAACTTGGTCTAACCTTGTAAAAACTTTCCCAAACCCCTAACGAGGATGAAATAAAATAAAATAGGACCTCTAGTCCCTTTTTTGACTCATTTAGAAACAAAATACCAAACTCCCCCTATTGGACCTAAATGGACACAAAGGTCTCTAAGGACCTAACAAGACACATCCTCCTACTTAACACCCTACACACTAGGACTCTTGGTCCCTTTATTCACCTAGTGGTCTGGATAGAACCACTAAAAGCCAAAACATAGAAGAATCCCTAGGTTACATTGTATCAAATATCCCACCTAGGTGCTCTTGCACCATACTGCCCCAAAATGAAAAGCTATGTCACTCTTGTGGACAGTAGATCCTCTCAGATGCCCACCTTCTTGAAATTAGCCTCTACAATCCATGAGGCCTCTGACTTTGGTCTATCCTTCCATTTGATAAGGTGCTCCATATACACCTTGTGTCTAGTTTTCTGCCAAACTCTTGAGTCCAACACTATCTCTGCTACTAGTTGCTGTGGGGTAGATATCACCCCAGGTTCCAAATCACTCTGTACGTCCTGATTGTTACGAAGAATCTCAGTTAATGGCCCTTTAAACTGAACTAAGTCATGGACATTGAAAGTAGAAGAAATGTTCAAATCTTTAGGTAAGTCTATTTGGTTGGCATTGGCCCCATATTTTTCCAAGCCTTTACAAGGTCCCACCCTCTTCATTTTAAGCTTAGTAGGTAATCCCTTCTGCATTCTAGATTTGTTCAAGTGGACCATGACATAGTCACCCACCTCAAACTGAACATCCTTCCTCTTTTCATCAACTTTTGCATTCACCTTTTGTTGACTATCTTGAATCTTCTTTTTGACTTGGTCTTGGATCTCCTATATAGTATGGGTGAAGTCCTCTGCATGGCCACTTTTGTACTCCATACCTCCAAGATCTTTGAGCTCACAAATACCCCTAGGGTGCATGCCATAAACAACCTCAACTGGGCTCTTTCCTATCATCCTATTCTTATTGTCATTGTAAGCATATTCTTCTTGGGGAATGACCACATCCCAAGTATGCCCATACTCCTTAGTTAGGCACCTCAATAGGTTACCCAAAACCCTATTTACAACCTCATTTTGGCCATCAGTCTGAGGGTGGTAAGCTAAACCAAAATATAGGTTAGTGCCCAATCTTGACCATAATGTCCACCAAAAATGGATCATAAATTTCACATCCCTATCAGAGATTATGCTCAAAGGAAGACCATGAATCCTCACAATCTCTTTAAAAACAAATAGGCAATGTGGCTATCATCATTATTAGTCTTCCATGGAATGAAATGCCCCATTTTACTAAATCTATCAACAACTACATAAATGCTAGCATACCCCTATTTAGTTTTGGGTAAGCCTACAATAAAATCCATACTCACACACTCCCATGACCTATTAGGGACTAGTAGAGGCTAATACAACCCTGCATTACTCATTCCTCCTTTTGCCTTCATGCAAACAACACACTGCTCTACATACTTGGTGACATCTTTCACAAACTTTGGCCAATAGTAGAACCTTTGGACTAGTTCCAAGGTTTTGTCCTTACCAAAATGACCACTTAGAGAGCCATAATGTTTCTCTTGTATGTGGTTCATCCTCATTGACCCTTTCGGTATACACAACTGATTGTCCTTGAACAACAATCCATTTTGTAAAGTAAAATTAGAGAACTTGCTATGAAAATGATTTTCAAAATCAACACATACCTTATAGGCCTCACCAAAATCCTCATATGCTTTGTAGAGATATTTGAAACTATCAATCCCAATACTATTCAATTGGACTTCTTGTACTATCAACAATCTCCTACTTAAGGCATCTCCCACCTTATTAAGTTGACCCTTCTTGTGCTTTATAGTGAAAGTGAATGCCTCCAAGTACTCCATCCACTTCAAATGCCTATTGCTTAGCTTCTCTCTTGTGTTAATGTAACTAAGAGCCTGATTGTCAGTAAATACCACAAATTCCTTAGGCAGTAGATAATGCCTCCACTTTCTCAAAGATTGAACTAGAGCATATAGTTCCAAATCATAAGAAGAGTATTTCTTCTTAGCCTCATTTATTTTCTCACTAAAGAAGGCAATTGATCTACCCTCTTGACTCAATACACCCCCTACTGCCATTCCAGTAGCATCACATTCAATGGTAAACAACTTCTCAAAGCTTAGAAATTGTAGGACTGGTTGATAAGCCACTTGTTTCTTCAACAACTCAAAGGCTTTCCCTGCTTCTACTGTCCATCTGAACTTAGTTTTGACCCCACCCTTTATTGTATCCATCAATGGTGCACATATCCCACTGAAATTCCTAATAAACTTCCTATAAAATTGGAAAAGGCCATGAAAACTCCTTACCTCAGTGGCTGTGGTAGGTGGAGGCCCTAAGCAACTTTGTCTTTGTCCATCTTCAAAGACCCCTTGGACACTACAAAGCCCAAGTAGACTAGTTCTTGTTTTAATAACTCACACTTCTTAAGGTTAATAGCCAATTTCTCCTCATGTAACCTTTTCAATACTGCCTCTACATGTATGATATGATCCTCTCTTGTCTTACTAAATATGAGTATATCATCAAGATATACCACCATAAACTTCCCTGTGAAGTCTTTGAGCACCTCATTCACGAGCCTCATGAATGTTCTTGGAGCATTAGAGAGGCCATATGGAATAACAAGCCATTAATATAATCCATCAGTGGTCTTGAAGGCCATTTTCCATTCATCACCCTCCTTCACCCTGATTTGGTGATAACCATTCTTCAAATCCAACTTTGTAAAGTACATTTCCCCTGCTAGGCAATCCATAAGATCCTCTATCCTAGGTATAGGGAATCTATACCTTATTGTGATTCTTTTTATTTCCCTTGAATCTATGCAAAGCCTCCATTTAACTCCCTTCTTGGATGCCAAACTAACCGGGACTACACAAGGAATGATACTCTTCTTGATCAAGCCTTAATCCAAAAGTTCTTGTACCTTCCTAGCTACTTCCAAGTTATGATCTAAAGTTAGATTGTATGCTTCTTTATTGGGCAGAGATTCCCCTAGCACAAAGTCTATTTTATGACTTATAACCCTCTTAGGTGGTAGGGTTGCAGGAGTACCATCACTCACAATGTCCTTTTACTTCTCAAGCAATCCTTGCACCTTTGTTGGTAATGGCTCGTTCAATGATTGTTCCTCCTCCTTAGGTATTATCACAATGGCATAACCTTCCCCCTCATCATCCTTGATGTCATTTACAAACTCCTTACAACTACATAACATGATATTAGGAGTTCTAGTTTGTGGCTCTTCATCCTCTAGCAAAGACTAAATTTTGAAAGTCTTCCCTCCTTTCTTGAAGGCGATGCAATTCTCCTCCCCATAATATACTTCTCCATTATCAAATTTTCAAGGCCTCCCAATTAGTAAATGGAAAGCATCCATTGGTAGGATGTCACAAAGAAATCTATCCTTGTACCCTGCTATTGAGAACTCTACTCATGTTTTCTCATTAACTAACACACTTTGGCCTTTGTTGATCCATGTCACCTTATAGGGATTCACATGGGGTATCTTGGCTATCTTGAGTTTCACCACTTCCTCTTCTAAATGATATTTTCAGTTGAACCAAAGCCCACTATCATTTTGTAGACTTTGCCTAAGATCTTACAACTTATTCTAAACAGAGCTCTCCTGTGTTTAGGCTCATCTTTGATTGGATTCCTTATCAATACTCTTCTGAAAATCAAATTCTCACCCATCTCTGAATCCAGATGGTATATTTCAAGGGTTTTGACACTTGAAGTGTCTTCATGTGTATATGCTATCCTCTTGTCACTATTTTCTATAGAAGGTTTGTCTTGACATCTATAGACTGGATGGCCTAATTGCCCACAGTAATAACATTTCATGGTTGCAAAATAAGAACTACTCCTACCTCCTCTTCCTTTGTTAGAACCACCATGATTACCTCTACCTATGTTATAGCCTCCTCTTGAACTACTTTTAGTCTATTTCTCTATCAACTTATTCTCTCCTTTTGACCTTTGTTCACTACCCCTACCTTGGTAGCCTCCTCTTTGACCCCTCTGGTCTCTCCCTCTACCTCTATTGTTATTTTTATTCTTGAAGCTAGAATCCCCTTTCTTCTTATTATTTTCTTCCACTCTTATAGCCAATTGATGACACTTTTGAATTGTAGTAGGTGTCCATAGGCTAATATCCTCTTGGATGTTCCACTTCAATCCACCCAAGTATCTAGAGACTTTGATTGACTCTTCTTCCTAAAATTTAGACCTTAGACACAATATCTAGAATTTCTCACTATATGAGGCCACATATTGGTCTTTCTATTTCAAGTTTTGTCTCTTCCTATGAAGTTGGATCTCATAATCCTCCGGAAGATAGTTCTCCTTCAATTTAGTTACCATGGCATTCCAATTTGATATTGGTTGCTTTCCCATGCTCACCCTCTCATCCTGAAGGTATTTCCACCAAGTCAAGGCTGACCCTCTGAGTCTAGACTTGGCCACTTTGATCTTTTGGGCTTTAGAGATACCCTCACACTCTAAGTGATTCTCCATAGCTTCAATCTAGTCCATGACTATCTCAATATCCATCTTTCCTCCAAGAAGAGTATCCCTTCCAAAGCCTTTCTACTTAATGCTTTTATGGCTTTTAAGGAAGGTTCCTCATTGAACACTGGGTCTGCCTCGCGGATGAATTCTTCATCTTCAATATTTTTCTTACCCCTACTACTGGTTTCAGCTTCAAAGTCCTTCTTTTTAGAAACATTTTCTTGGTCTTCCATCTTCAACCTTATTGCTTCATAGGTACCTTAAAGGAGTCTATTTTTCTCCTTTTTCTCTTCCATTTCCTTGGCCAGTTCTTCATTTGTCACCATCTTTGTAGAACCACTAGATTCCACTTCTAACATATGCCAATCTTCCCAAGTTTCTCAACGTGCTCTGATACCATTCTGACGTAGCACTAGTCTTGCTTCCTCCTAGACCCCCTCTAGGGTCTTCTAGGTCAATCTATTGACCTACTAGGGTCCTTTCACTATCCCTAGGCTCCTTAGGATTCTTATCACAAGATCCTAATCCATTCAACTAGTGGACACCATTATGTAGAACAAAACACTTCCAAACTTCCTTCTAGACCTCAAATGGTCTTTCTTGCTTCATTTTCCTAGAATAATCCAACTGATCCAAATTGGGAAATTATCAATCCATAGAGAGGATTAGGGTTTCCAAGATGTTCATAGGACCCTTTACATAACCTACAAGCACACTTTTCATCTGAACCCTAATTGAGTTCCAAGAAACTCCATAATTGCTTCCCAAATAGGGCTACAAGCAATTAGCCCTACTTAGTCACCTTTCCTGCAATAACTCAAAAAATGTCTTAACATTTTTCCAAAAAATCTTAGGATCTAGATACCCTTTTCCATGACACTATATATTTTCTAGGTCTAGGGCTCCCAAGCTCTCTGTACAACTCTGCCTATAATCAAGGCTAAAACTTAGGGTTTTAAGGGTTTCAAAACCAGTCTGATAGAAAATCTATTCTTGCTATCAAAAAAAATTCACAAAATATTCCCACTCACTTTGGTACCTCATAACATACCACTCTAATCCTCTCCAATATTTTATTGAATCTATGAATGCTTTCAATCCACCAAAATGGCTCTGCAACTACTGGTGATCCCTAGCTATGCCTCACTGGCTCGCCTCGGGCATCACCTTAAAAATGGCTTCCATAACTTCCAAGGCCCCTCCTTCATTGTACACAATTTACATGGATTCAAACACCATAATACAAGAGCCCATACAAAATCCACAGTGGAAAATGGAGTTATGACCCCATTTAAAGACAATGCTCAAATACAACTAGCGACTGGACCAAACTTAAATTTTTTTGTACAAGCAACTAAAAATATTGAATCAAACAAACTAATGCTACAAGAAGTCTTGAAACAACATAAATTAAATTAAAAAAATATTACAGAAGTAAATTCAATCCATTAAACCATTCGATCACTTCAAAACACATAAACATTCACTATTATTGCATTACACAGTTTGTAGACAAAGTTACTCTAACTTGAAAACCCTTCCAAAAACTCAAGGATGGTCTTATATAGTTGACCCAAGAACTAAGAAATTGATTTTAGATAGTTAAGGAACTAATTCCTTTGAAATTGCATTCTTGTCACAAAAGTTGTCAATGTTGTCAATGACAACATTGACAAGTTTTTGCAACTTCTAGCTATGGTATCCAAACTTGGTCTAACCTTGTCCAAACTTTCCCAAAACCCTAATGAGGATAAAATAATATCAAATAGGACATTTAGTCCCTTGTTTGAATCATTTGGAAACAAAATACCAAATTCCCCCTATTGGACCTAAATGGACACAAAGGTCTCGAAGGACCTAACAAGACACATCCTCCTACTTAACACCCTACACACTAGGACTCTTGATTCCTTTATTCACCTAGTTGTCTAGATAGAACCAATACAATCCAAAACATAGAAGAATCCCTAGGTTACATTGTATCAACTATCACACCTAGGTGCTCCTGCACTATACTCCCCCAAAAGGAAAAGCTATGTCACTCCTATGGACAGTAGATCCTCTGAGATGCCCACCTTCTTGAAATATACCTCTACAATCCATGAGGCCTCTGACTCTGGCCTATCCTTCCATTTGATAAGGTGCTCCATATACACCTTGTGTCTAGTTTTCTACCAAACTCTTGAGTCCAACACTGTCTCTTCTACTAGTTTCTATGGGGTAGATATCACCCCAAGTTCCACATCACTCTGTACCCCCTGATTGTTCTGAGGAATCTCAGTTAATGGCCCTTTAAACTAAACTAAGTCTTGCACATTTGAAGTAGAAGAAATGTTCAAATATGTGGGTAAGTCTATTTGGCAGGCATTGAACCCATATTTGGCCAAGACTTTACAAGGTCCCACGCTCTTCATTTGAAGCTTAGTAGGTACTCCCTTCTGCATTCTAGATTTTTTTAAGTGAACCATGACATAGTCACCCACCTTAAACTGAACATCCTTCCTCTTTTCATCAAATTTTGCTTTCACCTTTTGTTGACTGTCTTGAATCTACTTTCTGACTTGGTCTTAGATCTCCTTCATAGTATGGGTGAAGTCCTTTGCATGGCCACTTCTATACTCCATACCTCCAAGATCTTTGAGCTCACAAACACCCCTAGGGTGCATGCCATAAACAACCTCAAATGGACTCTTTCCTGTCATCCTATTCTTACTGTCATTGTAAGCATATTCTACTTGGGTAATGACCGCATCCCATTTCTTCCCATACTCCTTAGTTAGGCACCTCAATAGGTTACCCAACACCCTATTTACCACCTCAGTTTAGCCATCAGTCTGAGGGTGGTAAGGTAAATACAAAGATAGGTTAGTGCCCAATCTTGACCACAATGTCCACCAAAAATGGCTCATAAATTTCACATCCCTAGCAGAGACTATGCTCAAAGGAAGACCATGAGTCCTCACAATCTCTTTAAAAAAAAAAAGGCAATGTGGATAGCATCATTAGTAGTCTTGCATAGAATGAAATACCCCATTTTACTAAATCTATCAACAACTAAATAAATGCTATCATACACCTATTTAGTTTTGGGTAAGCATATAATAAAATCCATACTCACACACTCCCATGGCCTGTTAGGGATTGGTAGAGGTTGATACAACCCTGCATTACTCATTCCTCCTTTTGCCTTCATACAAACAACACACTTCTCTACATACTTGGTGACATCTATCACCAATTTTGGCCAATAGTAGAACCTTTGGACTAGTTGCAAGGTTTTGTCCTTACCAAAATGACCACTTAGAGAACCATTATGTTTCTCTTGTATGAGGTTCATCCTCATTGACCCTTTAGGTACACACAACTGATTGTCCTTGAACAATAATCCATTTTGTAAAGTAAAATAAGAGAAATTGCTATGAAAATGATTTTCAAAATCAACACATACCTTATAGGCCTCACCAAAATACTCATCTACTTTGTAAAGATCTCTAAAACTATCAATCCCAATACTATTCAATTGGACTTCTTGTACTATCAATAATCTCCTGCTTAAGGCATCTCCCACCTTATTAAGTTGACCCTTCTTGTGCTTTATAGTGAAAGTGAATGCCTGCAAGTACTCCACCCACTTCAAATGCCTTTTTCTTAGCTTCTCTTGTGTGTTAATGTAACTAAGATCCTAATTGTCAGTAAATACCAAATATTCCTTAGGCAATAGATAATGCCTCCACTTTCTCAAAGATTGAACTAGAGCATATAGTTCCAAATCATAAGAAGAGTATTTCTTCTTAGCCTCATTTAGTTTCTCACTAAAGAGTGCAATTGGTATACCCTCTTGACTCAATACACCCCCTACTTCCATTCCACTAGCATCACATTCAATGGTAAACAACTTCTCAAAGCTTGGCAATTATAGGACTGGTTGATTAGCCACTTGTTTCTTCAACATCTCAAAGGCTTTCCCTACTTATACTATCCATCTGAACTTAGTTTTGAACCCACCCTTTATTGTATCCATCAATGGTGCACATATCCCACTGAAATTCCTAATAAAATTCCTATAAAATTGGGCAAGGCTATGAAAAATCCTTACCTCAGTGGCTATGGTAGGTGGAGGCCCTAAGCAACTTTGTCTTTGTCCATCTTCAAAGACCCCTTGGACACTAAAAATCCCAAGTAGACTAGTTCTTGTTTGAAGAACTCAGGCTTCTCAAGATTACTAGCCAATTTCTCCTCATGCAACCTTTTCAATACTGCCTCTACATGTTTGATATGCTCTTTTCCTATCTTACTAAATATGAGTATATCATCAAGATATACCACCACAAACTTCCCTGTGAAGTCTTTGATCACCTCATTCATGAGCCTCATGAATATGCTCAGAGCATTAGAGAGGCCAAATGGCATAACAAGTCATTCATATAATCCATCAGTGGTCTTGAAGGCCATTTTCCATTCATCACCCTTCTTCACCCTGATTTGGTGATAACCACTCTTCAAATCCAACTTTGTAAAGTACATTGCCCCTCCTAGGAAATCCATAAGATCCTCTATCTTAGGTATAGGAAATGTATACCTTATTGTGATTCTATTTATTGCCCTTGAATATGTGCAAAGCCTCCATTTTCCTCCCTTCTTGGATGCCAAAACAACCGGGACTGCACAAGGGATGATACTCTTCTTGAGAAAGCCTTGATCCAAAATTTATTGTACCTCCCTAGCTACTTCCAAGTTCTAATCTGGAGTAAGGTTGTATGCTGCTTTATTGGGAAGAGATGCCCCTTGCACAAAGTCTATTTGATGACTTATAACCCTCTTAGGTGGTAGGGTTGTAGGAGTACCATCACTCACAATGTCCTTGTACTTCTCAAGAAATCCTTGCACCTCTATTGGTAATGGCTCCTTCACTGATTGTTCCTCCTCCTTAGGTCTTAGGAAAATGGCACAACCTTCCCCCTCATCATCCTTGATGTCATTTAAAAAATCCTTACCACTGCATAACATTATATTAGGACTTCTATTTTGTGGCTCTTCATCCTCTAGCAAAGACTGAATTTTGAAAGTCTTCCCTCCTTTCTTGAAGGTGATGGAATTCTCCTTCCCATCATATACTTCCCCATTATCAAATTGCCAAGGTATCCCAAGTAGTAAATGGAAAGCACCCATTGGTAGGATGTCACAAAGAAATCTGTCCTTGTACCCTACTATTGAGAACTCTACCCATGTTTGCTCATTAACCAGCACACTTTGGCCTTTGTTTAGCCATGTCACCTTATAGGGATTCACATTAGGTATCTTGGCTATCTTAAGTTTCACCACTACCTCTTCTAAAATGATATTGTCAGTTGAACCAGAGTCCACTATCACTTTGCAGACTTATCCTAAGATCTTACATATTATTCTAAATAGAGCTCTCCTATGCTTGGGATCATCTTTGATTGGCTTCCTTATCAACACTCTTCTGAACATTAAATTCTCACCCATCTCTGAATCTAGATGGTCTATTTCAGGGGTTTTGACACTCGAAGTGTCTTCAGGTGTATATGCTATCCTCTTGTCACTATTTTCTATAGAAGGTTTGTCTGGACATCTATAGGCTAGATGACCTAATTTGCCACAGTAATAACATTTCATGGTTGAAAAATAAGATATAATCCTACCTCCTCTTCCTCTATTAGAACCACCATGATTACCTCTGCCTCTGTTATAGCCTCCTCTTGAACTACTTTCAGTCTGCTACTCTATCAACTTATTCTCTCCTTGTGACCTTTGTTCACTACCCCTGCCTTAGTAGCCTCCTCTTTGACTCCTCTGGTCTCTTCCTCTTCCTCTATTGTTATTGTTATTCTTGAAGCTAGAATCCCCTTTCTTCTTATTCCTTTCTTCCACTCTTATAGCCAATTGATGACACTTTTGAATTGTAGTAGGTGTCCATAGGATAATCTCCTCTTGGATGTTCCACTTCAATCCACCCAAGTATCTAGCCACTTTGATTGAATCTTCTTCCTACTACTTAGACCTTAGACACAATCTCTAGAATTCCTTAGTATATGAGGCCACATCTAGGTCTTTCTGTTCCAATTTTTGTCTCTTCTTATGAAGTTGGATCTCATAATCCTCTGGAAGATAGTTCTCCTTTAATTTAGTTACCATAGCATTCCAATTTGCTATTGGGTGCTTTCCCATGCTCATCCTCTCATCCTGAAGGTATTTCCACCAAGTCAAGGCTGACCCTCTGAGTCTAGACTTGGCCACTTTGATCTTTTGGGCTCCAGATATACCCTTACACTCGAAGTGATTCTCCATAGCTTCAATCTAGTCCATGACTATCTCAATCTCCATATTTCCTCCAAACAAGGGTATCCCTTCCAAAGCCTTGCAAATTAATGATTTTATGGATTTTAAGAAAGGTTCCTCATTCAACACTGGGTCTGCCTCAGGGATGAAGTCTTCCTCTTCAATCTTTTGCTTAACCCTACTATTGGTTTAAGCTTCAAAGTCCTTCTGTTTAGCAGAATTTTCTATCTCTTCCTTCTTCAACCTAGACGCCCTCCTACAGTCTTCTAGGTCACTCTATTGAACTACTAGGGTTCTTTCACTATCCCTAGGCTCCTTAGGATTCTTATCACAAGATCCTAATCCATTCAAATAGTGGACACCATTATGTAGAACAAAACACTTCCAAACTTCCTTCTAGACCTCAAATGGTCTTTCTTGCCTCATTTGCCTAGAATAATCCAACTGATCCAAATTAGGCAATTCTCAATCCATAGAGAGGATTAGGGTTTCCAAGATGTTCATAGGACCCTTTAAATCACTTGCAAGCACACTTTTCATCAGAACCCTAATCGAGTTCCAAGAAACTCCATAATTGCTTCCCAAATAGGGCTATAAGCAATTAACGCTACTTAGTCACCTTTCCTATAGTAACTCACAAAATGTCTTAACAAGTGTACAAAAAAGTTTAGGATCTAGATACCCTTTTCCATGACACTTAATATTTTCTAGGTCTAGGGCTCCCAAGCTATCCGTACAACTCTGACTATAATGAAGTCTAAAAATTAGGGTTTTGAGGGTTTCAAAACCAGTCTGATAGAAAATACATTCTTGCTATCAAAATGACTTAACCAAATCTTCCCACTCCCTTTAGGACCTCATAACACACCACCCTACTCCTCTCAAATCTTTGATTGAATCTATGAATGCTTTTAATCCACCAAAATGGATCTACAACTACTGGTGATCCCTAGCCATGCCTCACTAGCTCGCCTAGGGCATCACCTTAAAAATGGCTGCCATAACTTCCAGGGCCCCTCCTTCACTATAAAAAATTTAAATGGAGTCAAACACCATAATCCAAGATCCTGTACAAATGCCATGGTGGAAAATGGAGTTATGACCCCATTTGCAGACAATGCTCAAATCAAACCAGCGACTGGACCAAACTTAAAAGATTTTGTACAAGCAACTAAAACTATTGAATCAAACAAAGTAATGCCACAATAAGTTATGAAACAACATACATTACATTATACAAAGCTTATAGAAGTAAATTCAATCCATTAAACCATCCGATCACTTCAAAACACACAGACATTCACTGTTATTGCATTACACAGTCTGTACACAAAGTTACTTTAACTTTCCAACCCTTCCAACAACTCAAGGATGGTCTTATATAGTTGAACCAAGCACTAATAAACTAATTTTAGATAGTTAAGGAACAAATTCCTTCAAAATTGCATTCTTGTCATAAAAGTTGTCAATGACAACATTGACAACTTTTTGCAACTTCTAGCTATGGTATCCAAACTTGGTCTAACCTTTTCCAAACTTTCCCAAACCCCTAATGAGGATGAAATAACATCAAATAGGACCTCTATTCCATTTTTTGACTCATTTGGAAAAAATACCAAATTCCCCCTATTGGACCTAAATGGACACAAAGGTCTCTAAGGACCTAACAAGACACATCTTCCTACTTAAAACCCTACACACTAGGACTCTTGGTCCCTTTATTCACCTAGTGGTTTGGCTAGAACCACTATAATAAAAAAAATAGAAGAATCCCTAGGTTACATTGTATCAACTAGCCCACCTAGGTTCTCCCGCACCAGTTCAAGCCTAATTGGCTAGGACCATATGTCATTGTCAACTCTTCCCAGAGTGGGGCATACTAACTAGCAACACCAGAAGGAGATCAGCTCCCCAGATACATAAACAAAATGCACCTCAAGAGATTCTATGCTCAAGGTCTCAATGGTTAAGGAAACTATCTACATATCCAGAAAATACCAAAAAAATAAAAAAATACAAAATGTTACCTTGGTGAAAACCTGGCAAACAGGCCCCTTGGCGACAATAAAAAAATCAAAAAAGAAAAAAAGTAAAGAGAAAAAAAATTGCTCTCTCAGTGAAAACCTGACAAACAAGCACTATTGAGTAGGTACCTTGGTGAAAACATGGAAAACAGGCACCAAGTGTTCAAATCCAGCTTCACCATCAATGAACTCCAAGATCAAAAGCTTGAGAAAACTTTGCGTGCAAGACTGACTACCAAGCTATATCAGAAGCACAATCCCCTCTAAGCACCAACACTTATCCATGGTTAATACTGGTCCACCAGACTAGGGGGTGATTCTAAATGTCCTAAAAAAAACCCAAAAATCAGAAAACTCATCAAAAATCCTAAAAAGATCAAAATGTCTTGAAAAAATTAATCTTCATAAAAAACAATTAAAAACATGTAAAATCCCAAGCAATAAAATCAACTCAATTATCAACAAATCAAAGGGAAGTCATGCCAAGTCAATCAAGGTCAAAACCATGAGCTTTGTGAATCAGCAATGGGCCCATATGACACAGCTTTATCAATCTATCAAATCTATTAGCAAGCAAACTGGCGACCAAGCCAATCTATCAAATGTCACAACCATGAGCTTTGCAAATCAACATTGGGCCCATCTAACACAGCTTGATCAACCACCAAAAATGATCAAAATCAATCAATCAATCATATCAATCATCTTATACAATGATGGATATGTTCAAAACCAGACATGTTAGTCTTATATGAGTCATCTATTATTGAAACTAGACACAATCAAGACAATCAAGCCATTCAAGCTTATCAAGAGAGTCGAGCCAATCAAGAGAATCAAACTAAATCAAGGAACAATAAAAAATGTTGACTAAGTCAGTCAGTCGGTAATATGTCAGTCTATATTTCACGGGTATGTTCTTACGCTACTCCAGGATCCACCAAGTGAGGAGAGTAGCTATGATGGATCATAAATTATTTTCTTTGACTGTTGTCTATTGAATGATCACTTTGATTCTTGGGCCATGATGATTTAGGAATGCGGTAGGCATTGTCACTTATCTAGCAACCACATAGTTCCATGATCTAAGCTTAACCCTGGGAAATAATAGGACATTCCTTCTCTGTTATCTGCTTGTTTATTTACCAATAGAATCATAGCGGTATCTAGATGGATCCTGGGTGCATTGGATTTTTATCTTTGTTTTTATGGGCTTTCTTCTTAAAATCAAGAGTTCACAGTGTTAATACAGATGGATTCTAGGTGCATTGGAATTCTATCTTAGTTTTTTGGTCTTTATTTTCAAAATCAAGAGCTCACGGTGCTATCCATATGGAATCTGGGTGCATTGGAGTTCTATCTTGGTTTTATTTTTTATTTTGTTCATTTTTTTTCAAAGGGCAAAGCGGTATCCAGATGGTCAATATATGGATTCTTTTGGGTCTCTTTCTTTTCAAACAGGGAATATAGCTGAACCCAAATGGTCAATATTTGGGTGCACTAAGTTCTCTTTTTATTTAATCTCTCTACTCCTTCTAGATATCAAAAGTTCATGGCGGTATCCAGATGGTATGTGATCTAGATGCATTAGATGCTCTTTAGAATTTCATAAAAAATGCAATGATGACAAAAATTAGAAACGCGACAGCGACTTGGGTTACTCATCCATTCTATCAATTCATATCCATCAATCATCAACCATCCTTTCTATCAATCCATCCCAGAGAAACAATTCCATTTAACTTTCTTCTAACTAACACATGCATTTACTCATATATTTTGTGCATAGTAGATTGCATAAGAAAAATCCAAAACATATGCATAGCAGATCATATAATCAATGCATCCATCATACATAATATTATAACTAACATATAAATTCATTCATCATCATCATATAATGATTCACATTTCCAACAAATTAATGCTCATCTGACGCATTTTCTATTCTTAATTTTTTGAGGGGGTATATAGTCCACCAGTTGTCATTGGGGCAAGCTGGGGCAAGATCAAATCTGAAAATTATTTGACACAAGGTGATGAATTTACATTGTATCAAAGAGGGAAAAATGTGGACACTCTAAAATGGACATGCTTGCGACTTTACATTAAAAATACTAATTTTCATCTATTAATTAATGGTTTTTAATCATTAATTAATCATCTATTTTCCTCTAAATTCATTTCCCAAATCATCTAATCAAATTCCCAAAATTAATTAAATAATTAATTTTATTTAATTA
>MU227685.1:1791229-1821145 GCA_018584345.1 Thuja plicata
AAATTCCCAAAATTAATTAAATAATTAATTTTATTTAATTAATTAACCTTAATTGATTAATTACCATTAATTAATTAATTAAATTAAATTTCCTATAGTTTAAATTGAAATATTTAAACTTATTAATTAAATTCTTCCAATTAAATTAATTCAATTTCATTCAATAAAGTAATTCTAAATAAAAAAGAATTCAATTATCTCACATGTTGAAAATTTTAATTACGTAAATGAATTAAATATTTATTTATTTATTTATTTTCAAAGAGATAATCCTTAATCAGATCACATTGGTTACTCCACCCATCTCTCCAGTTCATATGGGTAACTCCATCCATCTCTCTAGTTCACATGGGTAACTCCACCCACCTCTTCAGTTCTAAAAGGTAACTCACAATTAGCTCTTCAGTCAACCAAACTCTTTCTCCTCTCTCCCAGTTGAAGAGGTGGATTTTACTGATGGCCTCTCCATTTCCCTTTAATCTCAACCGTTCATCTCCCTATCTCTGGGATTGATCTCAACCGTGCATATCATCCTCCATTCCTACATAATAAACCCTTCATACCCATTTGAAGGATCCAGGATTTCAAGATCTCATGCGCCATTACTCTGTTAGTTTGGTTCTAGAATTCAAGCCATCTTGCGATCACACACCCATTTCAAGTATCAAATTCTTGACACTTCTCAAGTCATAGACCTTTCACACACCAATACTGAGCATCAAAAACAATGTTTCAAAAGGAGTAGAGAGAGACAATAGAAGCTTCAAGCACTTTGGGGTTTGCATTAATTTGTTCTCCTTTCTTTTCTTGTACATTTTGTTGGTTATGTTTAAGTATTCATTATTAGTAGTTTTTGTATTGATTTCCCCATTGCAAACCGGTGCTACTAACCCTCATCATTGGAAATCTTGGGAAGCATGAATCACGAAAGAGGCGTACACTCACATATTACATTGAGATAATATATGTTTATCCTCTCTAGCTAAGAGGGAATCTTAATGTTTATAGCTTCGATCATATAAAAGAATTATAATATATATCATATTACATTATGTATGAATATTAATATATATAATAATAATATATATTATTATTATTATTATATATATTAATATGCATACATAAATTTATATCTAAATTATAGTTGATTGAATAAACAAACATTCAATATAATAGTATAACTTGTTTATTAATACATTACCAATTTTATATTGGTCACATTAACCTACTGATTAATATCAGTTTCAATAAAATACAATGCCGATGTGTATTGGTTATAATACCGATCAGTTGTTAAAGCATTGATAGTGTATGATATTGAATGCATAATTTACGGTATATTTTTAAGTGTTAAAATAAACACCGATTAAGTATTATCGGGTGTTAACAAATGGTTAAATGAAAAGGCATGGCATTATAGAGCCATGTCTCCTCAAGGAGACATGTCTCATAAGTATATATGGTTGATTGTTGATTGATAAAAGTGAATATATAAAACAAACAATAAATCTCATTTATCTAATCTGCAATACATCGACATTAATATATTTATATTTTTTACTATATCTGTTATAAATAAATATTTATATTGTGATTATATATATATCACATATATTGAGATTATATATAAGAAAATCAAAAGTCATATAATTCTGATGCCGATGTGTATCGGTTATAATACCGATAAGTTGTTAAAGCATCGATAGTGTATGATATCGAATGCATAATTGATGGTATATTACTAAGTGTTAAAAGAAACATCGATTAAGTATTATTGGGTATTAACAAATGGTTAAATGAAAAGGCATGGCATTATAGAGCCATGTCTCCTCAAGGAGACATGTCTCATAAGTATATATGGTTGATTGTTGATTGATAAAAGGGAATATATAAAACAAACAATAAATCTCATTTATCCAATCTACAATACATCAACATTAATATATTTATATTTTTTACTATATCTGTTATGAATAAATATATATATTGTGATTATATATATATCAAATATATTAAGATTATATATAAGAAAATCAAAAGTCATATAATTCTGATCTAAATTTAACAAGAATAAATTCACATAGTGTGAGCTTTCGGAAGCAGAATTCATAGGATGAAAGGTGAATAATTCATGGAGAATTTGCGGATCATCCCATCCCAGAAAGGGAAAAAACAAGTATGTTTATGTTTTCTCATCAGTTCTATTCTATTAAGTCATAATGGAAGTTTTATCATCCAAGAAAACTAGGGCAAATAAATAGAAGGAACCCCTTAGGGAAGAAAGTAGCAAAGATGTAAAACCCAAAAGACACAAAAGGGAGGGTAGGTTTTTAAATCAGGATTTAATTGATCAATTCCCCTCATCTAGACAAAGATCAAAAGGAATTAAGCCTAGTGATTATAGGTTGGAACAAAAACTCAAAGATCTTGGAGATGTATGGACAATAGAGAGGGGGCATGATTTGTTTATGTTTCATTATAAGATAAGGGATGAAGTTGAACCCATAAGAAATCATTGGAAATTGAATTTGGGAAAATTAGTAGTTTCAAATGTATTTGTGAATGTAGAGCTAATGCATGCCACCATACAAAAGTATGACCCCAAAACAAAAATAGTGCAGATTATGAAGGAAATCCCCTGTTCCCCATTACAAAAGAGTACATTGAGAGAGTATTTGATTTAGAATGGGACTGTGAAATCCAAATTGATACACATAAACTTAATGAGGAATATTTTTCCTTTGAGAGTGCATACAAGAGATGGAGACTACAAATTTACCGATCAAGAAAAGAAAGGGAACTCTATGTGTTTGAAGATAGTGACAAACCTCCATATTATGTGAGCTTGTTCCATCCTTATGTGAAATATACATACTACAAAGTGGGGAAAGTACTAGGAATGGAATCTCTCCCGTTAATGGACATAAAATCTATGGTTTTTACAATGAATGTGCAATTGAAAGACCCATGTGCCTTTGATTATGCATCATATTTGGCCAATCAGATAAACCATGGTATTGAGCACATGAAAAATTATGCTGATAGAATGTATTTTAAACATTACTCATTTCTCATGCATATGTTCCTCTACACTAGTCAGGAAGTTGGTTTGTGGAGCGATGAAATACCAATAAAGGAATATAATAAGTTGGGATTCTGTAAGCCAATACAATTGTGGCTATTAATTTAGAATCAAAGGTTTGTTTTATGTCAGTACTTGTGTTTTGAAGAACATTTTGTGAAGCCATTATGAAAAATGCTAGGTCACCCCCATGATTATTCATTATCACTTGAAATAAAGAGATTGCTCAAACCCAAGTCATTTGGAAAGTAGAGTGTGATTGAGCACAATTTGGGAGATAGGTATTGCTTCAGGAAACATTTACAAATAAGGGTTTATGGGTTTGAAGGATGCCCATATGTCTTTCAAAGGATAGTTCCTAACAGAGTAGCTTACTTAGAAATTATCAAACAATTGTCTATTTTGAACAAAATGCATTTGAGTTCATATGGAAAGCAGTCTATAAAGCCTGGATATCTATCTTTCGGAGAGTTTATCATCAAAAGTACTAAGAGTTATGATAGGGTTAATTCAAAATAAGACTATTATCATATGTCAACAGATAACTCAAAAAAGAATTTTGATTTAGAGGGATATATCAAATGGGAAAAATATTCCCAAAAGTTGAAAGTATTGAAGGTATATGAATTGAAATTTTATAGAAACAAGATTAATTTTCATATACTAAGAAACATCGAGGATCTTGTGGCCAAAGTGGAGAAAATATTAGAGCATAGTGAAGAAATTCTCAATGGAGTCCCTTCACATGTGTTTAAAGAATGGAAAAGGGATAGAAGAGCAGTAACAACCCTTTCCCATTTGTCACCCAATTCTAGTATAGAATTTGGGTATACTGATGACCACATGCCTCTAATGGATGTAAATGATGAATTTTATGATGAATTCATGTTAGGAGAAGTTCAACAATATGAGATTGCAAATGAAAGAATCCTTGAATGTGATAAATTTAGATAAGATCGTGATTTTATTAACACCTTTAAATTTAAAACATTTTTATATCAATATAAGGGAAGATTTCTAAGAGAAAGGTTGTGCAATAACACAAATGAGGAAGAGTTATTAGAACGATTACAAAATGAAGTGAAAGAAGAAATGCATGAGATAGCCCCTCAAAAGGGGAGGAAAATTTTAAATGATGTAGGGGTTATCATTTAACAAGGATTAAATATGAAGGAAGGAATAATAATTAATAGTTTTGTCAAGCAATATGACCCTAAAAAAGGATGCTACCAAATGATTTAGATAACATATACAAAATGTTAGACTATGACCGAGGTCAAAATAAATTGTCGCAATGGACATTATACCCTAGAGACAAGAGACCAATCTTGGTTGACACTGAGGAAGATTTATGTCACTTAATGATTCAATGAGTGGGGAAGACTGGTCCCAGAGAAATTACTCAATTGAATATCAATGTTTCCCTACTAAATCAAGCACAAGTGGAATTATTGGTAAAATGAAGAAATAACTACAAGTCCTTGTAAGAGACTGTTGAAGAGGGAAAAAAACATTTGAAGGAGAAGGTAACACAACTTATTGAGGGAGGATATGTTCCACAGACTATCAAAAGGGGTGAAACTTCTTATGAAAATGAACAAGAACAAAGGGTAGTGGTAGAAATGCAAGATACCACTTATTGGAGATTGAAAGCCCATAAGTTTGAGAAGAAGTTGAAGGAGAAGTAGATAAATGAGAAAAATATTATTGATGAATTGGTGCGAGGGATCCTTGAGTTTTTACTTTATGCAAAAAAGGTACAATCAGTGAACTTTTGGAAAACATATTTAGGTACCTTTAAGGCCTTGGAAGAGCATGATCGATTAAAAGATAGATTGAGAAAGGTGATGAGCTATTGGGTAAGCATTATAGTTTCTATTAAGAATTGAGGGAAGATACGAGGCAATTAGAAGGTAGGAGGTAGATGTGATTCCACCAATATTGAATGATAGAGTGTATGTTCCTTTAGAGAAATAAAAGGACAACTTTTCCCAATATTTCTCTTAGGTCTTGGCAAGATTACATGATGAAGATGATATGGAACTCTATGTTACAAAGGCTACATACAAACTCTACAGACATGAATATATGATGTGGAATCTCTTTCCAAATGCTAAGGTTTACATAGATCAAGAGTACATTGATAATCTGGGAGTAGTTAATATGTTCTTAGGAAATAACTAGTTTTTAATTAAGATTATGATCTCTTATGTAAAATACATACCTTTTCATCAAAAAATATATATTTTCCATATATATGGAGAATCATTTTCTAAATGAAAGAAAAAAAAGAAGAATAGGAAGAGTAGTACAAATACTCTGAATATCATGTACTAAATATTTCAAAGTTAATATAAAGACTCAGTTCATTCTGTGCAATTGTGGTGTGGATAGTTTTCTGTTCAAGTTAGTTCTTTGTGATCATTCATTTAAGGAATTATTTTCTATTTTAAATTCTTCTGCAAAGGGGTTATTCACACTCAAACTAATTTGAATATCAAGAAGCATTTGAGAGGTGTTGTCCTTATGTTTCTTGTCTGATTAGCTTTCTTAAGGAGAAGTTAAACTCAATTAGACTGACTAGTGTGTTATGTATTTATTCATCTTGCATTAATAAAATTAAATAGTTGACAAATTTATCTAAGGGCTAAATTTAAAAAATTTCTCACAAAGTTATACATGAAGATTTGAAGGGAGGTGACTTTGTACCCAATAAGGATAAGGGACTGGTCTTATATATAAAGATAAAAATTTCAAATAATAATAATGATCACTTTTAGTAGGAGTAAATAACAGCACAAAATAGGAGAAATAAAAGTGCATATATAAGTAAATTGGATAATTGTGGAAATGATAAGTAGGGAAGAAAGTAGATAGTTAGAGATTAAAGTAAAGGAATCAATTCTATCTCAAAACTACATGCATTTTTGAGGTAGAAGATAATAGTAAGATATAAGATAAAAGAATACTATCCGAAATAAAAGAAGATCAACTAGAAGATCAGTTGGTGAGAAGGCCTACCCGCCTAGGTTCTGCAGAGCTTGAAGAGAAGAGGATTACCAACCATATTTGTTGGCCAAGTTAGTTAGACAGTTTGAGCACAAATATTGGAATACTTTGATAAGTTTACAATTTTTTTATTTTGGAACCAACGCCATGCTTGTTTCCCACTAACAAATTGGGAGGTTTATTCATATTGTAATCCTACCTTTTTGTAGAGTGAATTCAATATGGAAAAGGGTTACTGCAAAGGCATTATTGTTGGAATAAAGGCAACACATACAAATGAGAGGGGGAGTAATGTAGATATTATTGGTACCAAATAAATTCAAACAAAATTACAATTGATCTTCTCTCTTATGGCATCCATAACCCCCAAGGTTAACTCACCTATCCTCCTTCACTAGGCTCCACCCAATCACCAAAAATTGGTTCAGACCTCAAAAAATTTTCATCTCACATTCTAGGGTCTCATCACACACCATTCAACATGTTCCATCATCTTGCACTCATTTATACAATTGATTCAATATCAACCTCTTACTTGGGGCTCTAACTAGGCCTAATCCTAGTAGCCTTGTCAATCGGGTATTTCAGACTTTTCACCAATATGTTTGAAAAAAATTGCCCAAAAAATCCCACTTATAATACCCTTTTTGAAGTTTTTTAACATATCCCAAAATTATAATCTATTCCTTTGGACCAACACACTGGACAAATACCCTGCAACCCCACAAATAGGCCTAATTAGCCCACTTTTACAAAGCAACCACTAGTAAAACTTCACCCAAAATTTCCAAACCCTGAAATAGTATTAGGTTATGTCTCAAATTAAGTATTTTCACATTTTTGATTAGCCACTCTCATTTACACTCTTAGCCACTAAACCCTCCTTTTTAGGTGCATAAAACTAGGGCTCCCTAGATCTAGGCTTTCCCAACACTTCCAAGGTAAACTGATGGCCCCAAAACATTTTATTCAACATGTATTGACATAATACACCATAAAATGTGGCCCTTATTTTGCCAAAACACTCAGACCTATAACTGATCCCTCAAAACCATGCTTCCAATGTACACAAGCTCCAACTTTGGGTGATCACATTTCCTCAATCAATCCTCCTCTACACACATATGGTTAGTATAATTTATTTTACAATAGATAGGAACCATTCCAAAATCTATAGGAGAAATAAAAAATAATGGGTCAAATAACCATAATGGACTTCAAAATTCAACAAAACTATGAAATAACAGTCTACAAGGCAGTCACAAACTTGATAAAATAAATGACTGATAAAACTTTCAAAAAAAATTTAAAAACTTCTTAAACACTTTTCTAATACATTTTAAGAGATTCCAATCCAAATTCTAAATGAGAATTAATGAAATGCTTTAGATTTAAACCAAATTTGCAGTCCAAAAACATATTTCTTTATTCATGTATGACAATCCGTACAAATCCAATGTCCTTTTCCCACTATAAATTGGCATGAAGGAGGGTATTTAACATGAAATTGAAATTTTCCAACCATTCCCAACCAAAAACTAGCCTTTAACTAATTAAAACCTACTCAAAATCCCATTATCCCAACTAGTTGTTACATTTTAAATTTAAATTTGATTTTTTCCCCCATTTTTCTATTTATCCCTTCCTACTAAATCTAAAGGATTTCAATGACCTTGAACATATAAAATATGTTTAGAAACACCCAATCCCACGTCACTATTCCCTCAAATACATAAATATCAAAATTTAGGTCCCGTGACCCTTATTGTTCCAATTTAGTCTTATTGGGCTTAATACCCCTAACTATTACAATATGAGCCTCAAAGGCTTTATTTCATCATTTTGGTCCTACTTGACCATTTACACCTTTTCCATGCTTTAGTGGTATCATTTATCCACTTGGACCTTTAGATGCTCCTGCACCATACTCCCCCCTATGATAAAGTTCTTGTCCCAAGAGAATAGGGGCCTTGTCCTCATGCCATGCATCCTTTGTGAAGGTTTTCGACACCTTTGTCCTCTGCTAGGAATTTTTTTCAATAAAAAATTAGTATGGGTTTCATGCTTCTTCAACCTGCAACTTGCAAAAACATCATTAGTGTTCAAAAACAAATTATTACACCTCTGTTGTTTCTCCTCCTTTTCAACTTGCTTCTTAAGGTCCAAATGACCTTCTAATATGCTCACCCTCAAAGGACCTTTATTTTTCCCAAACCTATACACTTATAGGACATACCATTTCCAATAACCAGACCATGCTACCCAATCTCAACACTGTTTTATTGTAGTCCTGCCATTAACTTTTGCTTACTATTAAATGCAGTATGCAATTGCACCACTGAATTCCCTTCATACCTCTGATCCCTTCTCTTAGTTCCCTCTATCTTAGGACATTCATATCTAAGTATTCCTTTCTTCAAAATCATATTATCCTTGGCTCAAAACTTGACCTTCCTACAAATGTGTTAAGGTAGAACATTTCCCATCCTTATGAACAAGATAGTTATTATGGAAACCATCATGTAATGTCCTCCTCATGTACTGCCAAGGTCTTCCCAAGAGTATATGGAAACAAGTCATTATTACAATATTACACAAAACCTTTTCATGATAATCACCAATCAAAAATTCTATGTAGCATTGTTCTTGGACTACAAGATTTTGATCACCAGTCACCCAAGTGGCTTTGCAAGGTCTACTATGTGGTAACCTCTTTAAATTTAAATTTTCAACCATCTCTTGGGAAACCAAGTAATCAAAAGAACCTGAATAAAAAACCACTCTACACACCTTACCTTGGCTTATACATTGGGTCCTAGAGATGGATACATGTGGTGGTACTTGATGTTTCCTTTGACCCCTTCTAAACATCAATAAGTCACCATCCAACATTGGATCAACAATACCATAAACCTCAACTTTTGGTTCTTCCTCTTTCACAAGATGTACCCTCTTATCAGCCATCTTACCACCTTGTTCATTCATTGGACACTTTAATTAAGAGTTACCAACTTCATTACATGTGTAACACCTTCTTGTGAACACATTTGTGCCTCTACCTAAACCAAATCTGCCTCCACCTCTGTATCCTCCCCTCTGATTATAAGTAGACTCCTTGGCTTTATCACTGTTTCTCTGTCCTTCATTTATAGGTCTTCTAGTAACCCTACCTCTATTTCCTTTTCTATTACCTCCTTCTCTTTCTTGTTTTCCTTTCACTCTTTCTTCTACCCTTATAGCCAATTGGAAATAATTTCCAAGTGTCTTTGGTACACTCAAACCAATTTCATCTTTCAAGTTATACCTAAGCCCATTAAGGTACCTTTCCACTTTCTCATCTTCATCCTCCAATCCACATCTAATGTTTATTTTTTATATTTTCTTAGTATAGGATATAACATCCATGTCCTTTTGCCTCAAATTTTGCCTCATCCTCTTAGTATGAATGATATAATCAGATGGAAGAAAATAATCTTTGATCATGGACACCAATATACTCCATGTGGTCATCTTTGTTCCACCCCTAGAAACCTTTTCTACTTGCACACTACTCCACCATGTCAATTTTGTTTCTCTTATTTTTTTTTTAGAAAACTTGATCTTCTTCTCTTCACTCATCTCCTCATACTCAAATTATTTCTCCAGGACATCTATCCAACCCAAAACCTCTTCACTATTTATATTACCATGATAAATAGGCAAATCAATATTTGTCTTGCTTCCACTACCTTGGACTACCTTCAATAACCTTACCATCCTTCTTTCTTAAGAATCTAACTCATCCACATCCTCTGCATGAGGACTCTCATGTGCTTCAACATCACTCTCTTGATATTCATGCTCATCCCTCCTAGGATTTCTTTCCAAGGCTTCCAACCATGCAAAGATGGTTGCATCTTCTCTCCTCACTTATATTAGTTCTCTTTTCCTTGTTTCATCTCATTATCTCCTCTCTCTCAACTCTTGGTTTTCCCTAGCCATTTGTTGTTTTGGTAGCATCCTTACAACCTATCACCAACTCTCAACACAAGTTACAGTTCTTATCCCTTCAAGGATCTACTCTGCACTCTAATACCACTATGATACATAGCTTATTGGTTCCAAAAAAACTCAAACAATATTACAACTGGTCTGCTCTCTTATAGCATCCAAAAACCCCAAGTTTAACTCACCTATACTCCTTCACTAGGCTCCACTTGTGTGATAAAAATGACACACTTCTATAAACCATTACACTTGAGAGAATCCATGAAGAAGGAAGTCTCAAGAAATGACTTATAGATTCCTATATATGATGTGCAAGAATCTAAGATAGTATGAATGGTGGCTCTCAAATGAACCTTAAGAAAATAACCTTGCAAGGTGCACCATAGAATGAAAGATTCAAATGATAATGCAAGTGAGAGATAATATAAGATAAATGCAAGAACTAAGCTATGATGCAAATGAAATAAAAAGGAAAGAAAATCTAATCTAGCAAGATTATAATACCTCCTAGTTAAGCTATGCGATTTAAGCTAAATACAATAAGTAAATAATAATCTAGAATGCAAGAGTGCTCAAGAATTCTATAAGAATGCAAGTAAACAAAGTGATAGCATAAATTGAGTGAGTAATCTATATCCTTTTTTCAAGAGTGAGGAGAGAGCCTCCTTTTATATAATTGCTATGAAAATGAAGGGCTGAGATTAAGAGGTGGAAAATGAGTGGCTGAGATTAAAGGTTAGGTAGGGTTTTGGTGGGAGTGAAGGAGATTAAGAGGCAAAAGAAATGACTAGCTAGGATTAAGAGGCAAAAGGAGATTCCACTCATCTTGGAAAGTGTGAATTCAATGTGTAGACAAAAAGTATTTTTCTTTTTATTTTAAATTAGGAAATTTCTTTTTCATGTACACACATAGGATAAGGTGATTTTATTTTTTGATTAAAAGATTTTTCATTTAATTAAAAAGGAGGATGTTCTCTTAATTAAATAAAGCTTAGGATAAAGTGGTCAAAATTTAGGATATAATCAAATAAATGATTAAAAGTAGTGATTTGATCAGAAAATAAGAGATTAAATAAATATGCAAAATTGATAAACCACAAGATATAGTCTAGTATTTAAATTTTAATGTTTAGAAAGGGGCTCTGTTGGAATTAATGGGAAGTATGTACTGAGAGGGGAGGGGTGAATTAGTACCTCTAAATTTTTTATATCTTTTAACCTTTATCCATTGTGTAATCAATTGTATAACCAACCATCTGTTCTATATTATCTTGGTGTAAGATTTATCAATTTATAAACTTAACAAACATGTGAACATTCATAGAAACATTGATGAAAGTAATTGGCACATAACACAAGATATGATAATGTAGAAAACCTCTGAAAGAAGGTAAAAAATGTGGTGGGGATGGCACCCACAAATTCTTCACTATCTGTAGATTGGAAGGGGCCGGTTAAGGCTTACAATTTTGATCACTTCTGATGATCTACCCTGTTAGGAGTATCTATGGAGACCTGTTAAAGTCTACTCTATTAAGAGCTTTAGCAACACTTTTTAGTGTGCACTCGGTTAAGAGATTTACAACTGGATTGTTAAATCCACTTTCCTTGAAAGGATTTTTACACTTTGCTTCACTTGTTAGAATATAAGAAAATTACTCATTGACCTAAGTGTACGCAATCTAATAGTACTGATTACAGATCCATTCAAGATTAAATGTATAAATTTATCACATAATGTGATTGAATAATACCTTTGTTTCTTGGTAGCCTCTATTCTTGGTTCTTGATAACCAAATTCACCTTTTGCTGTTCTGCTTCTTGAAACTCTCAGTCTGATCCATATATGTGCCCATTGGATACATTCATCCTCTCATTCATGATAAAGAATGATTACAACATCTATTTATAAGATAGATTGACCTAATGTAGTTTCACATAAAAAAAACTTAACTCTATGATCACAGGTTTACAAATTTACCTTGATCTCCTAGTCTGCATGTTTCAAATTAGTTAAACTAATTAAAACACTTACAATAATGTTCCTTGTCCCTTAAGTAATGATTTTAAAAAAAATCAAGACTCTAAATAGAATACAATTGTTTTATCTGACGTGAAAGTCAGATCCACTTTTTCTGGGATGTAACTGACTTTTGGTGTCTGATGCTTAGTTTGCATAGAAAGTCTGTTCGTCAGGTTCCCTTTATTTTTTGGGTTCCTTTCTTTTCTACTCATCAATTTTCATTGTGCTTAGATTTTTGGGTCCCATTGTCAGGTTGTTCCTTGTTGGGTTCCTCTTAGCAATTTCAGTCTTCACTTCACATTGTGTCTTTTGTTTACACTTTGAACTGTTTTGTCAGTTTACTCTTATCTTGTCTTTTAGTGTAGATGTCACCAATGGTTTTCTTTGCATACTAATGGAAAAATAATGTCATCAATCTCCCCCTTTGACATTAGTATGAAAAACTGATATGTGCAAAATACTAACAAAGTGTTTAGTATGTACACCATATATATTCCTTAGTCATTTCATGACTCCCCTATGCATATGCCGGTATAGTATAAGTGTATGTACATGATACTTTGTTCCTTTTCACCTTGTGCTATATATATCATATCATATCATTATTTCCCCCCTTTTTTTGTTCTTTTTGTACCTATATAGTTTTCCTCTTTAAGTTATACTATACATATCATTATTTTCCCCCTTTTTTGATAGTAAGGGCAAAGGTTTATACCTATATCTTATGAAAAATATGAGAGTGTGAGGACTTAATGTCCTCCATAATCTTCTCCCATTTGTCCTTCAGGTTTTCTAGAGCCATGTGCTCAAGTGTGATCCTTGCATGCATATCGTAGATGCTGTTTGCTACAGACATCTCGAGGGTGGCTATTAGTTGCCTTGCTGAACTGATATGCTATTGAAGTAGTGTAATAATTGGTAGAAGTTGAGCCTGGAGCTCGGTGACCTCTTCCCTAAATTGTGATTCTGCTTCCCACAGTTCCTGTCTTAACCTTTTAATCTCACCAATTTTCTCATATTGCAACTTTATTTCTTTATCATCGATGGTTAAGCCTTTAGCACTTATAGCTAGATCAAAATATAAATTTTCTATTTTATCACTATGCTCCTTAGTGAATTTATCAAGTGTTCTCAATTGTTGTATCAAGGAAATGGCTTCAAAAATTATTGGATCTAATTCACTTGCTAATTTTGAAAGCTTTACCTTGTTTTCTGCCACTTCTTGACTGATATTTTCAATAAGTTTGTACTGATATTTATGCTCTGCTCCCTCCTTAATTTCCTTTTCTACATCAACATTCTACATTGTGATGGCCTCCATGAATGTGGCTAGTTGATCAAGGATAGGTTTATTGTGATCAACATCAACATTAGGTACAATCTGATTCAAGATGTCCCTATTTGTCTCTAGTACCATGGAGTCTTTGTGCTCCTTTCTTATCTTCTCCCGTAGTGCCTTCCTTTGGCATATCTCACCATACTCTTTTAGTGATTCATAGTCTAATGTAGTTGGGTCACACTTAGGTATTTCAATTATCTCATCTAGAGTGACTTCCAACTTTGTCTTCTTGGTTTTCTTCTTCTTCTTCTTCTGAGATGCACTTGAATGTAGAACCATAGCCATCTTCTTGGCTTTGTCTGATGTACTAGATGAAGTGAATGGAGGTGTTGTCTCTTTTTTCTGCTGTGCCTTGGTGTTAGCTTGTTGGTTTTGAGTGGACATCTCCACATCAACCTTTATATTATCTGCAATAAAATTTTTGGTTTCCTCAGGAGTGACATATTTTATTTTAACTCCTTCATCGATATCCTTATGTACTTGATCTTCCTTTATCTGTGCATCCTTTTCATTATTATCTCCATCTATTTGCTTTGAATCTCCTTTTGCAACCTTTTTAGTATCGGTTACATTTTGAGTGTCTTTGATGATATTTTGGTCATCGGTGTTGTCTTTATTTCCTTCATCCCTTGCATCCTCGAGAATGCTTGAATATTTGTCAGGCGGCTTCTCCTTTTTTGAGATTATATTGATAGCATGTATCAATAATGGAATCTGTCCTGGTGTGTCTACATGTGCAGTGTCAACATATGTATCTTTTTCCTTTGGTTGATCTGCTATAATAGTAACATCCCCATCTGACTTAATCTCATCAGCAGGGTCATCGATTATGTCAATAACTATTTTTTCCATAGTTGTATCTAGCCATGTTTCATCTACCACATCCATGTTCTTGTTTTCTTCCTTGTCTAGTTCAGTTGTTGTGACATCTTCATCATTGATAGTGATGTGCTCTGAAGTAGCCTGAGTGTCATTTCTTTGATTTTCATCAGTCTAAGGTAAATCTTTGTCTGGGGTTGCCTCTTGAAAAGGTATGTTGAGTATCTTAGTCCATTTCTTATTGCTTTCCCTTTCAATTTCTATTAGCCTACCCTATAGAACTTTATATGCTTGTAACTTTATATGGTGAGAACTTTTGTACATGTTTCTGTAACATTTCTTCTATCTCCTCTATTTTGGATTCGAGAGCCATGAGAGAAACAAGTACCCTTTCCATTATCTCTTTCTCACTCTTCAATGCATATGACCATCTTGCAGATACTCTTTTTTTCAGCTCCCTGGGCATCTTGTCATCAAATTGCACTAGAACATATTCAAATTTTATTATTGTCTTTATCACTACCTCTTCTACCTTATTTTGGTGCTCAGGCTCTAGTGTTAGAAATTTCCTAATCTTTGTGTTGGTTAGGCCTCCTCTTTGTGCAATAGATTCACATATTTCATCAATGTTCTCTAGAATTTTACTCTTCTCAGCTTCTAAACCCTCATCTTTTTGGGTGTCATCTATATCCTCCTTAGTTTTGATCAACCTTATTCTCTATGTTGGCCCTCTTTTATGTGTTTTTATTTCCTCTTGTAGGTCCTTACCTAACCTTTCTTCAATGGTGAAGGAATTGCATCCTTGGCTATTTGATTTCTTGTCCTTGTTGCAGATGCAGTCCTTGGCTTCTTAGCTATTGGAGGTAATGGTGTTATGAGGGATTTTTATTGCCGAATCTCAAAATGCTTGAATTTTTGTTTTAGCTCTATGACTACCAATATTGAAATAACTGATTCAAGCAAGAGAAATGCCTAATTGATGAGGGTTTAGATAATATATGGGGAAACTATTACCTCTTTATTTTTTGATATCCACTGACTCAAACACATATTACCTATGAATAATTACTGATTGACTATATCTTTATAGTGGATTATATCTTCTTACTAACTTGCTGAATGCCTTTTACTGTATCAATAAGTAGATAACTATGTATGTGAATATGAATAACCTGATACAAAGCTTAATGAGCCAAACTAGTATTTTGACAACAACAAATAGTAATGCAATAAGGATTCTCATCCTTCTTCCTTTTATAGTTCTTATGAACCTAGGAGGGATAACCTATTTGAGTCTCTCTTAAAGGAATCAGTAGACTTGAATTTTATACTCTGCAAGTACAATTGCTTATGAATGTATGCTCTTTTATAAGTGTAATGTAATTGAATGATTGTTCTTAAATGCTGGATGATTGAACAATTACATGCAAAACTATAAACCAGTGCTTGATCCAATGGGCTATAGAGTCAATATCTTGGTATAAATCCACAATAAGGTGATTAATAAAATACTTGCAAAAAATATAAAATTCCTTACAAATTATCCTCTTGTTCTATAACTCTGTCATCAAATCCTTAAATTAATGCTAAGTTCTCTGGATCATTTGAAATAATTAATCCTTCCTTGAAGGAGCTCACAAATGACTGCATAATCACCTTGTTATCAATATGTCTAAGTGCCTTAAAAATAAACATACAAGAACTATAACAAAAATGAAAAGACACAACCAAGATTTAAAACAAAGATTGCAATATATTATATTAATGTCTTAAAGCTTTAAATACGTTCAGATAGATAAAAAAAATATAGAGGATCAGACAAATCTTAGTAGTCTTCCTTGTAATTCTATTCCATCATCTTTTGAAAATGTTACAATAAGTTCTATATATAGGCTAAAACCATCTTGGAATCCTTAAGAAGTAAGGATGCTACAAGTTTTGGATGGGTTTAAGACCTAACCCTAAAATCTAGAAAAGACAAAAGACAAGAAAGAACCAAGAGGTGGATGGACAAAAATGGAGAATAAGATCTGATTTGATTTTTTTCTTCTTGTGATCTTTGGCACCTTTGTCTGTATATGTTCAAGATAGCATCTGATATTTACAATGAGATCTAGTGACCTCCAATACAGGCTTACTTACACTAGTCTTTATGACTGCTAACCTTCCTGTGCTCAAAGAGCAGGTGCGATGTGTCCTATTCTTAATCCATGATGTCCAGGTCAACAATGACATGATTTTTCTTCTCGGGCTATGTTAATATGTCCCATGCTGTAACATATTCTTCTTTTGGCCATTCAAAGCTCTGTATGTTCTCCAACAGGGTCTTCTGTCTCTCCCACCTAACATCAGTAATAGTCTTGACATCTGTGATAAATTTATTGAAATATGTTTCAGCCTTAAAATATTCATCTAGAATTTTATTGTATCTCTCCATATCTAGCTCTCCTCTATCAGAAACATAAAAATCTTTATTAGGTATTACATTGTTGAATTATGAGCCCCATACACCTAATGGCCTGATTTGATTGTCCTCTGATTTAATTGGAGGCACAAATTTTTTGTAGCTAGGTCCAAACATGTTCAACCTCACCTCTATTTGATTATCCTTTCCTTTAAAAAAGGAAAAGGTGGCTCCTATTTTCTCTATCTCAATCCCAACCTGGGTTACTATCTTTGGTAGGTCTGACCTAAGTGGTTGCAAAGATGCCAACCTTTCAAACAATGTTGTTCTCCCAAACCATGTTGCATAATAAGGGTTCAAAATTTGGATAAAGTTGTTTACCTCTACTTGCAGGCTTGGCAATTTTCCATAGGATCCATATACTATGTCAATCTTATCCTTTATTTCATCTACCCTATGTTGCAAAATTTCTATTAATGCACCTAATATAACATTATTGTGCTCCTTAACCTCTTGCTCTGTTTCTGCTGTAGTATGCTATGTTTCCTCTGTTTGGATCTTAGCATCTTGCACCTCTTTTGGATCTGTAGGGGTAGCTTCAGTCATATCACATAGTTTTTGTGTGAGTTCTGCTATCATTTTCTCTTGTGCTTTGATCTTGATTAGACCTAGCTCCCTGTCTTTGACAATATCACTAGTTTCACTAGTGAGCTTCTTCAAATTTTTAGACATTTGGACAAATTTGGCCTCATTCAATTAAGAAAAATGGGTGAGCACTTGGGAAATCTCCAAGTCTCCTATAATCTGGACAGAACAAATAATCTTGTTCCCTTCCAACTTCTCTTGAATGTTTATCAGGGATGACTTTTGTTCTTTTGGAGCTAGGCTCCACATTGCTAATGCCTGGGATTTTGGATTGTATCCAAATCCTCTGATCATTTCCCCAATCTGTGCCTCTGATGACAAATTTACATTAGATTTCTTCCTAATTTGATCTATAATGAAAGCAGAGGCCAAATTCCACCCTTCTACTAATAACATCCCACTGGCCTTTACCAGTTGTCTTGCCTCCTCTGGTGTTATTTTCTCTAATTTAGGATCATAATCCTGCAATGTTTGTAAAGCCTCACTTGTCACTGGATCACCACCTGCCAATTGTAATTGTGCACTAACCTGCTATTTTTTGTTCTAGATGAGGAACTCTTTGAACTCCTTGGTCTTGATGAAATTTTCGTCCTTTAGAAATTGATCTTGATATATCAATCTTTCATGAGGGGAAACTCTATTTCATCTTCTTCATCTTTTTGCAGCTTCTTTCCTTCTCTTATCTGCTTCCTTAACTGATATTTAGAGGCTCAGTTACTAGTAATAAGAGCTCCAATTTTTTCTTTCTTCTTCTCTTTCTTTTGAGATGGCTCCCCTATTTCAACTCTTTGTCTTTTTGGTGGGGGCTCATTGGTAACCTTAGTTTTGGGACCTCTGTTAGGTCAATTATGTTCTCATCCTCAGTTTCTTGTTCTTCAATAAATTATTGGTTTACTGGAGGGGAGCTAGGTACTGAGTACTCTTCATCACTATCCTCATCATACTCTGATGATGAGTGCCCCTTGTGGCTCTTCTCTGGCACTACAAGTGCATCTTCAAGTTGATTACATAGCAGAGTATGGGACTCAATCATAGCATCAAGCCTCTTTAAATATGGAAAATTTGGGAAGAAACCCCCAAAAGAGATGCCTTTTCTCTTTACTTGTCTCTCTAAGTCTATCAATTCATTGAAATTATCAAACCTTTTATTGAATTCCTCATCCTCCAATATATTTCTTATTAGGTATTCTTCCATGCACGCCTCATGATCCTTTGTATATGGAATGGTGGGTGTCAACAACTTCTTGGCACTCAAAATGAAGCCTTCTATGTCTATGTATCTGTACAGGGCTACATTCATTCTATAATGACTCATCCAATTATTCATTGTGTCTAATTCCCTTTTACCAATTGTAAAATTGTAGATCTTAAAGTGCCTTGGGGTAAATGTACCCTTCTTGTGAGGAGAAAGGTCCTCCTTATCTGTCAAAATTAACTGCCCGATGAATTCCATTACTGAAATCCTTGGTGGCACATGGAATGGTAGAACATGGGGTGGGTGTGTGCAACCATACACCCTGATCAATGTAAAATTCTTCTCATAGTAGAAGTCACCCCATTTGTGATCTCCTAGCCACTTATCAACATACTGGCATGACCTGAGTAGTTGTAGCACCTTCACTGGTAGCCTTGTCTTGTTTACACCTAGGCATTTAAGTATTAGATATACTATCCAATTTTCAAAGGCACAAAATTCCTTTTCCCTTGAGTTGTAGTTCCACACTCTCAGCCAAAATTGAATGGGGTTGGCCTGGTTCTGGTGAAACCTTGAAGGCCTTAAATACTGATAGTTCATCATAGGAAAGCTGTAGTATAAGACTAAATGTATTAAAATTGAGTAATGCATGAATCTGGGATTGTCCTTCTTGTTTTAGATTTCAATGAATCCTTGATGCATTTGATCAATTATATAGTATATAATCATAATTGGTACTGGTATGAGGGCTATGCATATCTAGGACCATCATAAGGATGTCTGAGGTGATTCTCTCAGGTCCTCCATCCTTTCATAACACTCTACACAATGCATAGGAGATATACTTCATGCAAAAGTTTAGGTCCTTGTAGTAGTATGGGGCAGTCCTTGGGATGGGTGCTATATAATTCTGCATTATCCTTGACACATGATGCTCCTGGATCAATTTGGAAGCAATACCAGACTCTATTGTATACCTTTTCTCTAAACTCTTCAAGTTTATCTCTATGGCCATGGGATGGTACACATTGAATGCTTTCATGAATGAGTTTCTGTCTAGGGTTACTAGGGCTTTCCCGCCATCCCTTTTTATTGTTTTGGTTAGGGTATCATACCTACTAGCCATTTCTTATATAAAATAAGCATCTACAAAGATGTTAGGGACTATTAATTTGGCAAGTCCACATGTCTGTGGATTTAAAATAGGCACAACTTCATCACTATTATTATAAAAGTAATTGAACAGGGAATAACCAAAAGAGCCTAGGGTTTTAGCATCCCTAATGAAGTGAAAATGATCAATAAGAGTATCAGCACTTACCTTTCTATTTTGTCTTGATCCTGACAATTAGGGAGATGAATTCTACAAAATAATTGCACTTCCCTTTCATGTCATCATCAATGTCACCACTTCTTCCACTGGTAGATGCTACACTCATTGCCTGACTCATCTTGTTCTGTTCCAATTTATATTACTGATATTGAAACAAATCTCCTACTAACCCTCACCACAAGCTATCAATTAATCTGTGAATTGAACTTCTGAGCACTGAAAACACCACCAATCACAATGCCTTCTAAATTATGAACCAGGAAATCACTTCTTTCAAAACACATTGTTGGAAAACTCCACTCTTCTTGGAAAATACTAATCTCTTATAAAAATCTTAGCTCTAAAAACTAGGAAGCTGGTAAAATAAAATGACAACGGATATGCAAACTTACAATTCAATTACTTCCGCCATTAGTTTACATACTGTTACATGAATTCTATTTCTAGCCATGGTATTTCAAACTGACATGCAATCAATTATTAATGAGTGCAATTTTCTTATTTAAACCTTATAAAATTTTAAAATATATCAAAATCAAATTTGATTGGCTGTCATTAAACATAACTCGACCACTTTTCCATCTAGTATAAATATCTAAAAATCTATTGGCTGGAAACTATCCACCATGGTGCCAAAGAAACGTCTTCACTTTAACTCTAGTTCTTCTTCTAGTGACCTCACAACTGTGTAATCTCTTTGTTGCTGAATGTTCTCTTTAACTATGGTTTTATACCGGGACTTAGCGACTATCATTGGATTAATCTCCAGATCAATAGTTATCTCCTTGTCACTTGATGAAATATCTTAACTCATGTTCTTTTAGAGATACTGTGACTGAGCCATTTGCTAACTGATCTTTAACATTGGTTTAGTTCAACAGACTTGGCGACTGTTATATCTCTTTGTCACCGAACCAATATTTTAACCCATAGTTTATTTGGAGACCACACGAAAAAAATATTTGTCTCTTTATCGCTGTATATTTTTACCTTTATTATTTTCATCTGGAGATAACCCGACTACTGTTGATCTTCCTTTTTTTGCATCTAATGGTCTGCACCAAGTCGCCAAATTTTCATAGCAAACCCTAATTTTTCACAAGACTTCGCGACTTCTATCTCCAAGTTGCCATGTGTATTTTTTACTTTGCATTTTCATTAGAGACTACGTGACTGATGAACACGTGTCTCAACTTATCCTTTTGTCTCTTAATCACCAGATCTCATCTGAATTTTAAAACTTTTACAATGACCTCATGATTGCCGTTGGATCTCTTTTCATCCTGTGGTTGTTGCCAAGTCTCATGATTCTTAACTTAACCCTTGATTTCTTTTGCGACTAGGCTAAAACACTAACACTGAAACTAACATCTAACTCAAGCTTGACCAGGATACCTCACGATTGTAGAAAATCAGTGTCGCTAGATGATCTTTAAAATGTAGGATTTATTCAGAGACTTCCCGACCACCGTTAGATTTGAATTGAGATGAACGGTCTACGTTAAGTCTCCATATCCACTAAGGTATATTACTTTCATTAGGAGATAACATGACAAAGGCCTTTCTCTAAGTCTCTAGACAGAATGGAATATTATTTCTACTTCATGAGACTAAGCGACTAACATAATAAGAACATGCTTTATTCTCAGAACTTAAGCTATGAAAAAGTAACTTGAAAATAGAAACTCGACTGAGATATTAGGGTTTTTTGCCATTTTTGAACATAAACAAACCTAGGAATTAGGATTTTTGACATTTTTCACTAGGTTTATGGTTAAAAACACCATTTGCAAAGATATTTAAACAATTTTCAGACGTGACTTTCAACTCTTGAGCATAGGAAAGATAGGGAACTTCAAAATTTTACTGGGCAGACTACAAAACTGGAAATACAACCAATAGTGGCTCTATCTAAGGATGTGTAAAAAAAAGTTTATATCAAGAACCATAGAATCTCTAGTTGTAGACCACTTCAAAAGATGCCGATTAACCTATTGCAGAAAGAAACACGCCACTGAAAGAAACACACCTATTTACATATAATACAGAGATATTTACTTGTGCATAAAACTTTCATTTTCAACTAAAAAATGGCTTAAAAAACTGTCCATGCACTAGAAATTCTTATTCTTCATCATTCATGTTATTCAAGATATAGGAGTCTTTACCAAAACTCTGAAAAACAATAGAGGGACCAAGCCATAAAGATTCAAACTTTCTATGCTTACCTTTATCCTCTGCTCTCACATTCCATTGGAGTACAAGGTCACAAGGTATAAAATTTCTACAACCTACTCTTTTATCAAATAGATAATTCATCTTTTGTTGCAATTTTATATTCTCTTTCTGACCCTCTCTTCTGATTTCATCAAGTTCAGCTAGTTGCATTACTCTATCTTTCATTAGATCAGACATTTCTATCTCTTCTTGCATAAACTTGTATACAGGTAGTAGATTGTTGATAGGCATCCTTGACTGTAGACCATACACAAGTTCAAATGGTGACTTACTGGTGGATTTTTTGACTATTATCCTATCATCCTATAGAGATAATTTCAACTTAGTATGCCAAGCTCTTTTGTTCTTTTCTAAAGTCTTCTTTAAAATCTTCAGAATGCTCTTATTACTAGATTCTACCTGGCCATTAGCCTGAGGATAATATGGGGATGGATAAGACATTATGATCCCATATTCATTGTAGAAATACTTGATCTCATCAGATCTGAAACACATAGAATTATCCATAACTAGCTTGGTAGGGACACCAAATTTGGTTAAAATATTTTCTAATAAAAACTTAGTAGCCACTTTATTTGTTGCTTTTTAGTAGGGATAGATTCTATCCATTTTTTAAAATAGTCAGTGGAAACAAGTATCCAATTGTGTCCTCCACTGGAATTCTTTGAAAATTCTCCAATAAAATAAATACCCCACATTGTAAAAGGTGCTTTAGTACTCACAGGGTTCAACATTAGGGCACCTGAGAACTTCAATTTATTTGAGAACCTCTGGCAAGGCTCACATTTCTAGACAAATGCATGAGTATCTTTGAATATACTGGGCCAATAATATCCACCCCACAAAATCTTATGAGCAGTGGTCTTGGAAGAAAAAATGCCCACCACATATTCCAGCATGCATTTCAATTAGTATTTTCTCAGCTTGGTTTTTATCTAAACACAATAGTAGTACACCATTTCTGTCTTTCCAGTACATATATCCTTGAATCAAGGTGTACTTCTAAGCTTGTAACTTAAGACTCCTCTTTTGATTATCTGACATGTTTTTAGGACACTTGGCATTTTTAAGGTAATATATGACATTAGTATAGAATGGCTGTCTTTCAATACTGGTTATTGTTGAATCATATATCACTACATTATTTACTTGTACCAAGTCTAGATTTTCTTCAGTCATTAGTTTTTCTAAACCTTGTCCTCTAACCAATTTTGTAATATGGATTTCTAGGTTAAATTATTGAATTCTATTAATCCACTTACATCTCTTACCAGTCACTTCTGATTGGGTAAGAACATATTTTACTGCTGAGTGAGGAACATATGCAAGAACTTTCGCACAAACTAAGTAAGGTATGAATGATTTAATAGATTTTACCAATGCATACACATGCTTCTCCATCATTTTATAGTTCAGTTGTGCAGCTTGGAGAGATTTTCTAAAGAATTCTATTGGATTTTCAAATCCCTCCTCATCCTTCTGTAGTAGAGCAACATCAATAGTGTGAAAAGATGCAAATGAGAAAAAATAAAAGTGCTTACTGTAATATGGAGATTTTAAAACAGGGGCCTCTTATACTTCTTGTTTAATTTTCTCAAATTCTAATTGAGCCTCTTCATTCCACTGGAACTTTGCATCTTTATTTAACAACTTGATTATTGGCTTGACAATTTTAGCAAAATTAGCAATGGATCTTCTAACAAAATTAATCTTTCCAAGGAAAGATTACACTCCTTTTATATTCTTTGGAGCAGTGACCTTTTGAATGGATTCTATTCTCTCAGGGTCTATCCTTACTCCATTTTTGGACACTATATGTACCAATAACTTTCCTTCTGTGACTGCAAAATGACATTTTATAGGGTTTAGTGAAACACCATATTCTAAAGCTTTGTTGAATATTTTCTCTAGATGTTCACAATGATCCCTTGCTTTCTTATAAAATGTAGTCAAATCATCTTGGTAAATAACCATGAATAGATCAATAAACACTTTAAATGCTACATCCATGACTCTCTAGAAAGTTGCTCCTGCATTTGTTAATCCAAAGGGCATTCTGACATATACATAAGTTCCCTATGGAGTAGTAAATGCAGTCTTGAATTGCTCTGACTCTTTTACAAGTACCTAGTTGTAGCCTGAGAAGCCGTCCATCATTGATAACAACTCACAATCAGTTACCTTATTCAACATTTCTTCCATGTTTGGTAGAGAATAATTATCTTTTAAGGAAGCAATATTCAGATTTCTGAAATCTACACACAGTCTTATATCACCATTCTTTTTTCTTACTGCTACTAGGTTTGAGACACAAGTTGAATGCCTGTTAGGCTGAATAATTCCAGCATCCTTTAATTTCATCAAATCCTGTTGCATCTTAGGAGCCAACAAAGGATTAATGGGTCTCTTCTTTTGTCTAAATGGTTTCATATCTATTTTGAGTGGTGTTTCATGTTGGAAAATATCCTCTCTATAAGCTTTAAGATCTTCATATGACCATGCAAAAACATGCTTATGTTTTCTCAGTAATTTTATCAATTTGGTTCTAACATGAGAATCCAATCCTTTTCCAATATAAACTACTTGAGGAGTGGTCTCTAACCCCAAATTTATCTCCTCTAAATCCTCAATCTTGGCATTGCTTATTCTTACTGTATGTTCATTCTGATTAGTAAAAAATGCCTCTAGTTCTACCAATCCCTTAGGAATCTAGTTAGAACTGAGTTGGACAACCTCATCCCTAGTATACAATCCTTACCATCAATGACCTCAAGCAAATTATTTCAATCTATGCGCTGGTCTTCATAATGATCAAGGAACTGAAGAAATCTAAGGATATCTTGGTCATCGTCAAACACTTACCAGTTGTAAATATTGTCTGGGACAATTGGTCTTATTTTAACCTCAAAAATTGATACCCCATTTAAGGTCATATCATCAGTTTTCAAAGTGACATTAGCTAAGAAATCTTTCATAATGTTTCTAGACCTTTCTATCCAATTTATATTGAAGGCATCAAAGAATTCTATTTGGTCCCAAATAGCATGTCTATACATTTTTAATCTGTCATTCTTTACAACATATTTGGACCTTACTTGGGCTACTACCAATTTTGAGTCACCATAGACTTTTAAACATTTTATACCATGTTTAGTAGCAATATCTAGCCATAGAAACAAAGCTTCATATTCTGCTGTATTATTTGTACACTGAAAAGATAGCAGAAAAGAATATTTGAATGTGGTACCTAATGGAGATATAAGTAGAACTCCAACTCCCGATCCTTCTTTTGAATAGGCTCCATCAAAATACATTTTCCATAAACCATCACTCTGTATAGTCAACTCTTTCACCAAGGATCAACATTTTCACATTGGTGAGTACTCCTTTTGATTCTGAAATTTTCCATGTAAATGTCAACACAATAATTAATATTTGTATCCTCATATAATTCTATCATATGAGGTGTTCTTCCCTCTCTAGACACCTTTAGATTATTTCCAGCTATATTGAACGTGGAATAGGATAAGTCACATTGAATACTACCCCCCATTGAAGCACTCTATTTTCTGGACAACAACATACAATAATGTGGTGGTATGTCAGCCACCAGTACACTCACAGTTAACACTATATCTGGGCATATGGCTAATTTTTAAGGTAGGGCTTCAATGGTTCCAACAATAGGGATTTATCTTGAGTCCATTACTTGACACCTCTCATGAGGAGTATCTACTTGCAAACCCATGGATCTCATAATTTTTGTAGGCATGACTGTATTAGATGCTCCTGAGTCGATCATACAATTTTTTAGCATCTTTCCATTTATTACCAATGTCAAGAAAAAGGGTTCAACAACCCCTGCAAAAGTATTTGTGTTTAAGTAAATATGATGGATCTCATAAATCATCCCATCAGGCTCCTTTCCCTTACTGTTGAGTTTCCTTTCAATATGTTCTATTTTCTAAGGTTTTATTATTGATACATTATTCAACACTGAAAGAAATTTCTCTTTGTGTTCTTTTATTCTCATCATCTCTAGTAATGGGACCTTCACATTCATCTGAGATAAACACTGTCCCATATCCACTGGAGTATACTTTATATCAGAGGTCTTAGGTTTTTCTACAATGATATTATTCTCTTCTATCTGAATATTCACAACAGGTTCTGTTGGAAAGTTGACTATACTAAAGTATATGACTCTATTTAGTGTTTTCATTATGGAAACAAAGTCATATGAAGTTTTGGAGTCAGCACACATTATCAAAAGATCAGAAATTGGCTAAATATAGAAAATAGGACAGAGCAAGGAATAGACTGTTATAGTTTTGATTAGAGTGTGTTCATTTGTTATCCAAATGATATGTTCCTTTGAAGATAAGCTTATGAGTATATTTACATGCTAAGTATAAGAGATTATGATCAGCTCTGCAAGTATGAAGAAGATATAGCCAGTTGAAGAGGTACAGCCAGTGAATGACAGAACATGACAGAGATCGTGGAAAGAGTCGATAGAGATTGTTTTGGCATGGATGTTGCACTCATCCTCAGGACTTGCACCTTTAGCTTAGTCATTTTTAGTGACCTAAAAACCTATGGTTAAAATAACATGAATTGATTCATCTGGGATAATTAGTTAGAGCTATTTTGGTGAAGCGGACTGTGTGAAAAGACGTGTCTGTTTGATTTGAGTAAAGCAGTTATAATTAATGTTAAGCCAACTTAATGAAGGGTTGTGTGGTTATGTAAGTGATCAAGATACATGGTAAAAGGTTTCCTAAAGCCGACATGTTCATGTCCTTTGAGGAAGTACTTATAGAAGGTCATTTGTGATGGGAAAAGTTGCGGAAGCCAGAGATAAGAAAAGCAGAGTAGAGTGTAAAAGCAACAAAGATATATCTATCATATGTTGATGATATAGATATTGAAGTAGAAGCTTTCAAAGTGAAGATAAGATTGTTGTAGTGCTTTACATCAGTGCACAAAAGGAACTAATTAGACAAGCAGTGTCACATCAGCAGTTCACCTTGCAGATACAGCGTGTATCGAAGATCCAGAAGGTTGTAGCCTTCACCACTTGAGCAGTGTGATCTTGGATAGTGAGTCCACCACCCCTAAAAAAGTTATTTTAAATGACCCCTAATAGGGTCTGACCCTTAACAAGGTCACTGTACTTCATGTATTGTAAAGACAACTCCTAACAGGGTTAAGGATCTTCTAACAAGGATCATAAGACACTAGTACAAAATATTTGTGGGTACTAATTCCCACCGGGGTTTTCACCTACATTGGGTTTCCCCGTAATCATATATGGTGTTATGTGTTGTGTATATTTATCTTAATTGCATTGATATTCAATTTTAGTACATAATCATTAAGTAAAGATTCAAATAATAAGAAAAAGTATTAATTGATAGATCATTGATTCACCCCCCCCTCTCAGTGATCCTAATCCTAACAATTGGTATCAGAGCTCTGGTCCTTAGTAAAGAAGTTTAACCACTTGAGGAGATCATGGAGAAGGATGAAATGAAACACCTAAAAAAGAATCTTGAAGCAGCCCTTGAAGAACTTGACACATATGAAAAAGAAAATGAAGATCTAAAGCTAAAAGTTGAAGGCATGCAAATACTTATCAAGAAACTGAAAAAAGAATTAAGGAATTGTTCTTCAAATGATTTGGGGAAGTATTCAAAAGGTTGAATGAAGAAAATTCATCTCTGAAGGATCAGATTGAAGAATTAGATGAAAATCTATGTAACAATCAAGACGCCTATGATGATCAAGTCAAAGAAAACAAGCAGTTAGATGAAGAACTGAGACAAGAAAACATGGAAATCTTGGAGCTAAGAAACAACAAAGAGAAGATGGAATCTGAATTGACTGCAGCAAAGAATCATATTGACAAATTACACACAAGAAAGGATCTAATAGAGTCACAATTGTATGCTGAAAAGGTTAAAGGAGATACCAACGGTATAGGATACAATGAAGCACAAATTCAGATTGATGCCATGCAAGAAAGAATGAAAGAACCAAAGCACATCACATATACTAAGGAGATTATAAATCAGACTAAAGACAATGTTGAACCACCTAAGGATGAATGCAAGCTAGTTGACCATACTTGTTATACCTGTAACAAGCATGGACATATTGCAAGGAATTATAAAGAGGTAAGACCCTTCAATGGTTACTGTTATATATGCAATAAATTTGGTCATAGAGCTATGAATTGTAAAACAAGTCAGAAGAACAAGAATCACAATAATCAAAGAAATCAGAATCAGAAAAGACAAAGAAGTTATCCTCAGCAAAATATTAGAAGCCCTCAGAACATTACATGTCAGATATGTAATCACAATGGTCATTCAGCTAGACAGTGCAGATTGGTAACTCACACCAGTACACCGAAGAATATTAGACCTCCTATCATTTGTCACTCATGTGGAAAAATGGACACATCTCTAAATTTTTCAAATCTAGAGCGCAGAAATAGGAAAGCCCTAAAATGTTAGAAGATTCATTATGGGATACAGAAGGAAAAATCAAATTTGTGAAAGCTACAGAAGATGCGAGAAAGATTTGGGTTGAAGTAAAGAAGGATATTGAAGATAAAAAGGTAGCAGATGCATCCTCAGTGGACGTACCTTCTACTTATGATTAGTTGACCCTCATGGTCTTATGGGGAGCTATTCTAGCTCTGAACCCCTACGTGGCTGGTATACTCACCATCTGAGTATGCACCTTGGATTACAATTGTTTGGTGGAATTATGATGAAAGAGAACATGATCTAAGTTGTTATTAGGATCAATAACGGAAGTTACAGTTGCTTTCTGTGTCTACATGGGAAGTATTAATGGCGGAAATCTACTTTACAATCACCAAGTCCTCACTTGCGGTCAGGATAAATGATTGGAGATCATAGAAGCCCTAGTAGTTGTATTGTTAATGGACTACAGTTGTTCTCAACAAAGAAGAAAGGAGATTGATAATCGTTATTTGTTAAGCAAAGTAATTCAAGTTTGAAACAAAGCCCAAGCATGGACATGTCGTTTCAGAAATTAGTTGAAAAATTACTTAACAATCGAGTAAGCAGTTGGATAATCAAAGGAGAACTTGTAGTAAAGTAGAAAAGCATCACAATTACATTCTTTAGTAGAGATTGATATCAAGAAAATCTTTGAAACATCTCGGAAGTGATTTATCAGTATGCTTCAGCGCGTGAATTTCATGAAGCAGAATGGGTCAAAATCTTGTTGAGCAGTGTTCTATGTGAGAGTATCAGTATAGCCATTGGAGATTTTGTTTTGGAGCTGACCTAATATTATCCTTGGAAGTGCATAATTATTATTGATCATATAAGAGCATTCACATAAGAGCAGAATTGTTTGAAGATATAATTTGAAATATCATGTGAAGAAGCAAATAAAACTATTATGACAGGTCCACAGGATTATGCGCCCATGGCCAAGGACATTGAGGATACATTCATGGTTGATAATGTTGAAGTATCAATGAAAAGAAATGGATATTGATCTAGAAAAGTTTGAAGAAACATTTGTGAGTACTCAAGAAGCTGAGAGTCTTTATATCAGCAAGAAGATATATTGATTTTAGATATAAAAAGGAAGCAGAAAAAGAGAAGACTGAAGTGATAGAAAATTCATCATCATTGTTGTAAAGTTTGACACCCATAACAGACTTAGAATCATGGGGAGTAAATAAGTAAGTGGGAGTATATAATCTGAAGAAGTCATGAAAAATAGATCAGACATTGCAGAAGAGAAGTATATGAAGAAGAGGCTCAGTGAATTGGTTAGCAACTTTACACTTGA
>MU227685.1:1823302-1838247 GCA_018584345.1 Thuja plicata
GCTTCTCAAGTCATAGACGCTGCCCAGCCAATACTGAGCATCAAGAACAACGTTATTGAAGGAGTAGAGAGAGACAATAGAAGCTTCAAGCTTCGAAGGGTTTGCATTCATTTGTCTTCCTTTTCGTAGTTTGTACATTTTATTGCTCGCGTTTCAATCATTCATTTAGTAGTTATTGCTTAATAGATTTACATTCAATTGTGAACCTTGGATACTAACCCCTGCCCTTGGAAAGCTGTGGGAAACCGGAGAGAGAGGCGTACACATATGTTGATGATATAGATATTGAAGTAGAAGCTTTCAGAGTGAAGATAAGATTGTTTTAGTTCTTTACAAGAGGTTAAAGCATCAGCGCACAAAAGGAATTGATCAGATAAGCAGTGTCACATCAGCAGTTCACCTTGCAGATACAATGTGTATCAAAGATCCAGAAGGCTGTAGCCTTCACCACTTGAGGAGTGTGCTCTTAGACAGTGAGTCCTTGGAAAGTGAGTCCACCACCCCTAACAGGGTTATTTTAAAAGACTCCTAACAGAGTTTGACCCTTAACAAGGTCACTGTACTTCATGTATTGTAAAGACAAATCCTAACAGGGTTAAGGATCTTCTAACAAGGATCATAAGACACTAGTACAAAATATTTGTGGGTACTAATTCCCACTGGGGTTTTCACCTACATTGGGTTTCCCCATAATCATATATGGTGTTATGTGTTGTGTATATTTATCTTACTTGCATTTATATTCAAGTTCAGTACATAAGCATTAAGTAAAGATTCAAATAATAAGAAAAAGTATTAATTGATAGATCACTGATTCACCCCCCCCCTCTCAGTGATCCTAATCCTAACAGGTTCTTCCCTTTTAGATTTCTTATTTTCCACTTTGGGGGAAGAAGAACTTGCTTCTGGCTCTTTATCCTTTTCTACATGTACATCTTTTGGTTCATTGGCTTTGTTTAGTATCTTGACCTTAGGTTTATTTGCATTTTCCCTAGGTCCATCCTTTTAGGTACATACTTGGCATCTATTTTATTTTCTTTTATGAAGATTCCTGATGGATGACTACCTACATGACCCACAACTCTATTTCTTAGGTGATAATTGTTTCTAGCTTTGTTTACGAAATCAACAGTGATTATGGCTTTTTCTTCATCAGAGGCTCTTCTCACTACTAAGGTTTCCTGACTATCTTGGGCATAACACCTTATGTGATCAACCCTGTCTTCCTCTTCACTATCTGACAACATTTTTTGCTGATGAACTTCCATTCTACCTTGCGAGCCATATATGTCACGATTTTCAATTTCATCATCAAAATCCATGTCATGGCATGAATAAGCATTATTCATACTATAATCACATAACTCATTTTCATCCCTTTATTTCTCTTCATTTGCTTTTAAATCTAAGGAAACAATGCAAAAATCAGGATTGTGTGGTGCCTCACAAGTTTCACACCAAAAGTCATCATTCCACATGTGAATAGTATTTTTATTTAGGGGATCAGGAGTCCTATTATTAGGTTTGTCTTTCCTTTGTGAAACAATAGGCTTACCATCCTTGAATTGGGTACCATAGGGGAAGTTTTGCATCCTATTTTGTGGGTTATAGTTATTGTTATAGGATGACTTATTATTTTATGGAGCCTTGTACTCTCTGTATTCAGGTTCCTTTTGATTACTCCTATTAAAGTGTGGATCCTCTCTTTTACCCAATTTTCCTGATATCCTCCTATTCATCTCTATATTCATAGTTGTTTTCTAGGCTTCTATTAAAGTTCTTGGATTCTTATGTCTAAGTACATAGCCCATTTTTGAATCAAAAGCATTGAGATAGGTAGCAAGACATACTTTTTGATCTAACTTCATTTTTTGAAATAGCTTATGCATAACTCATTGGAATCTTGTATTGAACTCAGTTACTTCTTCATTTGAGTTCTTCCTTATATTATTGAATTCATTGAGCAAAAATCCTTCATTAGTCTTATCACGATATTGATCCTTGAATAAATCAATTAGTTCATCCATTGTTCCTATAGAACCATGAGATAGACTCCTAAACCATTCCCCAGCATCTTCTACTAGAGATTGTACAAATAATTTCATAAGGGAATCTTCGAGATTGATATTTAAATCATCTATAACATCAAAGAATTTTCTTAAATGCTCTTCACAAGTTACAACATTATTTCCTAAAAATTTTGGAAGTTTTTCTCCCATATCTTCTGGTATTACATTAGGATAACCTGGAATTCCAAAGAAAAAAAATTGCTTGTACCTTTCTATAGGAAGAGGTCTCCTTTGGAATTTGTTATTGTCTTTAGGAGCAAAGAATTTTCTATGGTCTTTGAAAGAAGAAGCCTTGTTTCTTGATGTTGTAGCATTCTCTGTATTAGCAAAGGATTGTAGTAGATTGCAAAAAATCATTTTTTCTTTTCATCTCTATAGTAGTACCTTCTACTTCAACTTTCTCCAACATCTTGGCCATAGTTTCTCTTTCTTTTTTAATCTTTTCAAGATCAATTTCCAGCTTTGACATTTGCCCAGTCAGGTTCTTTTGAGTTTTTGGCTCCTCAACTTCTATTTTTGTAACTTTACTTTTTCCTTTATCTTTGAAGTCTTGAGGACCAAAAATTTTGTGGGTGTTTGGAGTCTCTTGGTCTCTGCGAGACTTCTCAATATTTTTTGCAGCTTGATGTCTCAAAGATTTTCTCCTATACTTATCAACATCCTTCAGCTCATGCTTTTTCTTTTTGTTATCTTTTTCCCTTTTCATCTGCTGAATAAGGGTTAGTTGTTTTATGAGGATTCTTTCTTCCTCTGCAATCTCATCAGAAGGAACTTCAGAGTCTGAGCTAATTGTGTAAGTTCCTTCTCTCTGACTAGAAGTAGTAGTGATTGCATAGGTTTCTAGTCCAAGGTCTAGGGAATTCTCATACTTTGAGGTATTCCCCTCATGACTAGACTGATTGGTATCCTTCCTTCTAGTGTTGTCTTCTTCATTTTTTGGTTTCTCTTTTCTCTCCAAGACACAACTTAGTTTTTGAAGTAGTGGGAATCCAACTATCCAACTCCATTTCTAGATTTTCTCTCATTCTTGACCTAGTATTCATATTTATAAAAATGTTTCACTTATGCACTGATTAACAAAGATTTTATTTAGAGTTGCCACCCAACCACAGTTTTGGGAAATATTGAATACTAATAGAATGACCTAAAATGGAAAAACTCAATTGTAACTTATAAATGAAATTTCAACCAGAGATTATGGATTAGTACTTTGGAATCCCCAGCAGAGTCACCAGTTTGTTTGGGATTTTTCTTGCTGAATCTCAAAATGCTTGCATTTTTGTTTTAACTCTATGAATCCCAATATTGAAATAACTAATTCAAGTAAGAGAAATGCCTAATTGATGAGGGTTTAGATAATATCCGGGGAAACTATTACATCCTCCTTCTTTTTTGAGATCCACTAACCCAGGCATGTATTACCTATGAATAATTACTAATTGACAGTATCTTTATAGTAGATTATATCTTCTTACTAACTTGCTGAATGACTTTTACTGTATCAATAAGTAGATAACTATGCAAGTGACTATGAATAACCCGATATAGAGCTTAATGAGCCAAACTATTATTTTGACAACAAATAGTAATGCAATAAGGATTCTCATCCTTCTTCCTTTTATAGTTCTTATGAACCTAGGAGGGACAACCTATTTGATTCTCTCCTAAAGGAATCAATAGACTTGAATTGTATGCTTTGTGAGTATAATTTCTTATGAATGTATTCTCTTTTATAAGTGTAATGTAATTGAATGATTGTTCTTAAATGCTGGATGATTGAACAATTACATGCAAAACTATAAACCAGTGCCTGATCCTATGGGCTATAGAGTCAATATCTTGGTATAAATCCACAATAAGGTGATTAATAAAATACTTTCAACAAAGATAAAATGCCTTACAAATTATCCTCTAGTTCTATAACTCTGATATCAAATCCTTAAATTAATGCTAAGTTCTCTAGGATAATTTGAAATAATTAATCCTTGAAGGATCTCACAAATGACTGCACAATCACCTTGTGATCAGTATGTTTAAGTGCCTTACAAATAAACATATAAGAACTATAACAAAAATGAAAAGAGACAACCAAGATGTAAAATAGAGATTGCAATATATTATATTAATGTCTTAATACTTCAAATACATTTAGATAGACAAAAAAAATACAGAGGCTCAGACAAATTTTAGTAGTCCGCCTTGTAATTCTATTCGATCATCTTTTCAAAATATTACAATAAGTTCTATATATAGTCTAAAACCATCTTGGAATCCTTAAGAAGTAAGGATGCTACAAGCTTCAGATGGTTTGAAGAACTAAACCTAAAATCTAGAAAAGATAAAAGACAAGAAAGAACCAAGCGTTGGATGGACAAAAATGGAGAATAAGATCTGATTTGATCCTCGTCTTCTTGTGATCTTTGGCACCTTTGTCTGTATATGTTTGAGATAGCATCTTCTATTTGCAATGAGATCTAGTGACCGCCAATATAGGCTAACTTACACTAGTCTTTATGACTTCTAACCTTCCCGTTCTCATAGAAAATGTGCCATGTGTCCTCATATTCTTCATCCATGATGTCCAGGTCAACAGTGACAATATTTTTCTTCTTTGGATTTGTTAATATGTCCCATGCTATAACATCTTCTTCTTTTGGACATTCAAATCTCTATATGTTCTCCAATTGGGTCTTCTGTCTCTCCCACATGGCATCAATAATACTCTTGACATTTGTGATAAATTTATTGAAATCTGTTTTTGTCTTAAATGCTTCATCTTGAATTTTATTGTATCTCTCCATATCTAGCTCTCCTTTATTAGAAACATAAACCTCTTTATTAGGCAGTACAGTGTCAAATTCTGAGCCCCATACACCTAATGGCTTGATCTAATTGTCCTCTAATTTGATTGGAGGCACAAATATTTGATTAGAATTTTCTTTAAAAAAGGAAAAGGTGGCTCCTATTTGATCTAGCTCAGTCCCAACCTAGGTTACTATCTCTAGTAGGTTTTACCTAAGTGGTTTCAAAGATGCCAACCTTTCAAACAATATTGTTCTCCCATACCATGTTGCATAATAAGGGTTCAAAATTTGGATAAATTTTTTTATCTCTACTTGTAGGCCTATCAATTTTACATAGGCTCCATATACTATGTCAATATTATCCTTTATTACATCTACCTTATGCTGAAAAATTTCTATTAATGCACCCAATACAACATTATTGTGCTCCTTAACCTCTTGCTCTATTTATGATGCAGTATGCTCTATTTCTTCTATTTGGATCTCAACATCTTGCACCTTGTTTGGCTCTGTAGGCGAAGCTTCAGGCATATCAAGTAGTTTTTGTGTGAGTTCTGCTATCAAATTCTCTTGTGCTTTGATCTTGATTAGACCCAGCTTTCTGTCTTTGACAATATCACTAGTTTCACTAGTGAGCTTCTTCAAATTTTGAGACATTTGGATGGCTTTGGCCTCATTCAATTGAGAAAAATGGGTGAGCACTTGGGAAATCTCAAAGTCTCCTGTGTTCTAGAAAGACAAGATATCATGTTCCCTTCCATCTTCTCTTGAATTTTTATCAGGGATGGCTTTTGATCTTTTGGAGCTAGGCTCCACATTGCTAAAGCCTAGGATTTTGGATTGTATCCAAATCCTCTGATCATTTCCCCAACCCGTGTCTCTGATGACAAATTTACATCAAGTTTCTTCCTAATTTGATCTATAATGAAAGTAGAGGCCAAATCCCACCCTTCTACTAATAACATCCCACTGACCTTTACCAGTTTTCTTGCCACCTCTGGTGTTATTTGCTCTGATTCAGGATCACAATCCTACAATGTTTGTAAAGCCTCACTAGTCATTGGATCACCACCTACCAATTGCAATTGTGCACTAACCTTCTATTGTTTATTCCAGATGAGGAACTCTTTGAACTCCTTGGTCTTGATGAAATTGTCATCCTTTAGAAATTGATCTTGATATATCAATCTTTCATTTGTGCATGTCATGAGGGGAAGCTCTATTTCCTCTTGTTAAAATTTTTGCAGCTTCTTTCCAGCTCTTATCTGCTTCCTCAATTGATGGTCATAGGCTTAGTTACCAATAATAAGAGATCCAATTCTATCTTTCTTCTTCTCTTTCTTTTGAGATGGTTCCCCTATTTCAACTCTTTGTCTTTTTGGTGGGGGCTCATTGGTAACCTCAATTTTTGGGACCTCTATTAGTTCAATTATGTTCTCACCCTCAGTTTCTTATTCTTCAACAAATGCTTGGTTTAATGGAGGGAGCTAGGTACTGATTACTCTTCATCACTATCCTCATCATACTCTGATGATGAGTGCCCCTTGTGGCCCTTCTTTGGAACTACAAGTGCATCTTCTAGTTGATTATATAGAAGAGTATGGGACCCAAAAGAGATGCCTTTTATCTTTACTTATCTCTCTAAGTCCATCAATTCATTTAACTTCTTAGCCCTTTTATTGACTTACTCATCCTCCAATATATTTCTTATTATGTCTTCTTCTATGTACTCCTCATGATCCTTTGTATATGGAATGGTGAGTGTCAACAGCTTCTTGGCACTCAAAATGAAGCCTTCTGTGTCTATGTATCTATAGAGGGATACATTCATTATTTAATGACTCATCCAATTATTCACTGGGTCTAATGCCCTTTTACCAATTGTAAAATTGTAGATCCTAAACTGCCTTGGGGTAAATGTACCCTTCTTGTGAGGAGCAAGGTTCTCCTTATTTGTCAAAATTATTTGCCTGATGAATTCTATTGTTGTAATCCTTGGTGGCACATGGAATGGTAGAACATGGGGTGGGTGAGTGCAACCAGACACCCTGATCAATGTAAAATTCTTCTCATAGTAGAAGTCACCCCAGTTGTGATCTCCTGGCCACTTATCAACATACTGGCATGACCTGAGAAGTTGTAGTACCTTCACTGGTAGCCTTGTCTTGTTTACACCTAGGCATTTAATTATTGGATATACTATCCAATTTTCAAATGCACAAAGTTCATGTTCCCTTGAGGTGTAGTTCCACACTCTCAAAAAAAATTGAATGGGGTTGGCCTGGTTCTGATGAAACCTCTGAGGCTTTAAATACATACAGTTCATGATAGGAAAGTTGTAGTATAAGATTAAATACATTAAAATGGAGTAATGCATAAATCTGGGATTGTCCTTCTTGTTATGGATATCAATGAATCCTTGATGCATTTGATCAATTATATACTATATATAATTATAATTGGTACTGGTATGAGGGCTATGCATATCTAGGACCATCATAAGGTTGTCTGAGGTGATTCTCTCATGTCCTCCATCCTTTCCTAACACTCTACAAAATACATAGGAGATATACTTCATGTAAAAGTTCAGGTCCTTGTAGTATTATGGGGGAGTCCCTGGGATGGGTTCTATATAATTCTTCAATCTCCTTTGCACATGATGCTCCTGGATCAATTTGGAAGCAATACCAGACTCTCTTGTATACCTTTTCTCTAAACTCTTCAAGTTTATCTCTGTGGCAATGGGATGTTATACATTGAATTCTTTCATGAATGAGTTTCTGTCTAGGGTTACTAAGGCTTTCCCATCATCCCCTTTTATTGTTTTGGTTAGGGTATCATACGTACTAGCCATTTCTAAGATAAAATCAGCATCTACAAAGATGTCAGGGACTATTAATTTGGCTAGTCCATATGTCCATGGATTAGAAATAGGCATAGTTTCATCAGTATTATTATAAAAGTAATTGAACAGGGATTAACCAGAAGATCCCGGGGTTTTAGCATCCCTAATGAAGTGCAAATCATCAATGAGAGTATCAGCACTTACCTTTCTATTTTGGCTTGATCCTGACAATCAGGGAGATGAATTCTTTAGAATAATTGCGCTTCCCTTTCATGTCATCATCAGCGTCACCACTTCTTCCACTGGTGGATGCTACACTCATTGCCTGACTCATCTTGTTCTATTCCAATTTATACTACTAACATTGAAACAAATCTCCTACAAACCCTCACCACAAGCTATCAATTACCCTGTGAATTTAACTTCAGAGCACTAAAACACCACCAATCATAATGCCTTCTAGATTCTGAACCAGGAAATCACTTCTTTCAAAACACACTGCTAGAAAACTCTACTCTTCTTGGAAAATACTAATCTCTCATAAGGCTCTTAGCTCTGAAAACTTGGAAGCTAGTAAAATAAAATGACAATGGATATGCTTACTTATATCTGAGAAATCAATCTCTTTGAAACTTGCAAACTTACAATTCAATCACTTCCGCCATTAGTTTACATACTCTAACATCAATTCTATTTCTAGCCATGACATTTCAAACTGACATGCAATCAATTATTAATGAGTATAATTTTCTTATTTAAACCTTATAAAATTTGAAAAGAGATCAAAATAAAATCTGATTGGTTGTCATTAAACATAACTCGGCCACTTTTCCATTTGACATAAATCTCTGAAAATCTATTGGTTGGTAACTGTCCACCATGGTGCCAAATAAAAGTCTTCACTTTAACTTTGGTTCTTCTTCTAGCAACCTCATGACTGTGTAATCTCTTTGTCACTGAATGTTCTCTTTAACTATGGTTTCATACCAAGACTTAGCGACTGTCATTGGATAAATCTCCAGATCAATGGTTATGTCATTATCGCTTGATGAAATCTCTTAACTCATGTTCTTTCGGAGACACCATGACTAAGCCATTTACTAATTGATCTTTAACCTTGGTTTACTTTAGGAGCCTTGGCGACTGTTATATCTATGTGTCGCCGAACCAATCTTTTAACCCATAGTTTATTTGGAGACCACACGACAAAAATCTTTGTCTCTTTATCACTGTATATTTTTACCTTTATTATTTTCATCTGGAGATAATTTGACTACCATTGATGTTCCTTTTTCTGCATCTAACAGTCTGTGCCAAGTCTCCAGATTTTCAAAGCAAACCCTAATTTTTCATTAGACTTCGCAACTGCTATCTCCAAGTCACCATGTGTATTTTTTACTTTGCATTTTCATTAGAGATAACGTGACTGATGAACATGTGTCTCAAATTATCTTTTTTTCTCTTAATCACCATATCTCATTTGAATTTTCAAACTCTTACAATGACCTCATGACTGCCATTGGATCTCTTTTCATCCTGTGGTTGTCGCCAAGTCTCATGATTCTTAACTTAACCCTTGATTTCTTTCGCGACTAGGCGACAACACTAACATTGAAACTGACATCTAACTCAAGTTTGATCAGGAGACCTCATGAATGTAGAAAATCAGTGTCCTTAGATGATCTTTAAACTACAAGGTTTATTTAAAGACTTCCCGACCACTATTAGATTTGACTTGAGATGAACATTCTGTGTTAAGTCTCTATATCCGCTAAGGTATATTCCTTTTATCACGAGATAATGTGACAAAGTATTTTCACTAAGTCTCTAGACACAATGGAATATTCTTTCTACTTCATGAGACTAAGCGACTAACATAATAAGAACAAGCTTTATTCTTAGAACTTAAGTTACGGAAAAGTAACTTGAAAATAGAAACTCGACTAAGATATTAGGGTTTTTTTCCATTTTCAAACAGAAACAAACCTAGGACTTAGGGTTTTTGACATTTTTCACTAGGTTTATGGTTAAAAACACCATATGTAGAGATATTTAAGTATTTTAGACATGACTTTCAACTCTTGAGCATAGGAAAGACAGGGAACTTCAAAATTATACTGGGCAGACTACAAAACTAGAAATACAACCAATAGGTGTATCTGAATCTATTGATTAAGAGTCACTCTCCTTCTCAGCTTCACCGATGGGTGACTGAACCTTGGTTTCTTTTATTTGTTCAATCTCTTCCTCTTCTGTTACCGATAGTATTTTCTTCAAATTCTTGACCATTTTATTCTTTTTCCTGTCTATCTGCTTTACAACCAAGCCATTTTTGATTTTATTTTTGGCTTCTTCATAAGTGCCAAACTTAGGTTGTGTTTTATCTAAGGGTTCATTTATCAATGCATCAATTGCATTGGATGCTTGATCTATTTGTACTATCCTTGGTACATTAGGTTTGATATATATGAAGTCTATGTGTACCATGAAACATATATCATTCTTGAATTTCTCAATTAATTTCTCGGGGATCCTTACTCTTTTCTCCACTCTGTCCTTGAATCTAGTAAAGTACTCATCCATAACTGTCTGAAAATTGTCTCCCAGTGATTTTATAAACTCACTGATCTGTATGGTGACTGGTCTAGTTGTATCCCATTTTACATCTCCCATTGATGGAAAGGATTCTTGGAAATAAAATAAAATGCACATAATAAGTGAACCAAACTTACATGAGTTTTGATAGATCCAATTTCCTTTCTTTATAATCTTATATGTTGTATCCATTGCTCTGGGTGCTATGTTGTTTAATCTGCTAGCTTGAAAGAATTTGTATCCTAGGACACATGCTCCAAATTTCATTTCATCATCGTTGATGGTGGATACTCTTATCCCTCTTCCATCCCATGCAGCCCTTGTATTCTTCTTCATTTTAGCCTTGCGTGGGTGCTTCAATGCCTTTACTTTTTTGGTTACTAGATAACCGGTGACCGCATGAATAACATCTTAGGTTATTGGTTTAGGCTCATCCATCCATAACTTGTGGTTGTGGATCCTGCGTAGTACTAACCAAATCCATTCGGTCTTAAACACTTTCAGGAACAATAAGGCATTAGTGAGCCCTTTCACTTCTATGTGCTTGTGCTAATCTTTAATAGTTCCATCATCTTTACATAGCTTCTTGAAAGCTTGTTCAACCTCCAGGTCGCCAATTTTTGCAATCTTGCAGTGTATGTATGCTCACACGTCTTCGACGAGAAAAACCCTATCTGACATTTGCAAGAATGCTCTAGTATTGTCGGGTTGAGATGCAACCTTAGGGAATATCCTATAATGTGGTTCCTCACATGCATTTTTCTTGATAAGTTTGACCTTATCCTTCTTGATACTTTTCAGTTTGGGGGTTCTTGGTGTCATGGTCATTGTTTCTGAAATTGAGGCTTTCTTGTAAATGATGAACATAGTTATCAGTTTATAGTGGTACTTACTTTTCACCTCTATAGCTGTGAGTGATCTATTAGGAGTGAAGTAAATCAGGTTGGAGTCACTCTGTAATGCTGTTGCTTTTGGCTCTTGTTTCTCTTTGGTCACTTTTCTCAGATCGCTGGTGAGAAATGAAACCCTTTTGTCACCTTTTATAGACTTTTTTCCCTAAGTCAAGTCATTAATGTTCAACTACTCCTCAGTTTGTGAAGACAAGGTCATCGGTTTAAGACATTAACTTTTCTTTTGGTGACAACGCAATGCTTTAGGTAGTCCTTTTTAACTTTCCTTTTACCGATGGGTTTCAGTGTATGGTGAAGATAACTTTTCAAGTTGCTTGATTACCGCCGGATTTTAGTTTACATTAGCAACTTTAGCTTTTACATGTTAACTGACGATTCTCAGTAAGTGTAGAAAATACAACTTTGGATGTATACCAATGTATTTGGTAGTATTACCCGATGAATTAGTTTTCAGATATTTTAACAAGTAATACCATGATGCATCTTTACTTATGCTAATTTGGAATTTCATCAATATATTATAGAACTGATGTAAAATATAACTTGGTGTAATGAAGTTCCATACTTACTTGTTCTGCTTATGTGGGGGTGGTGATGTCACTAGATCCATTGGATAGGGTGTCACCAATTGCATTGCTTGGTCCAGCTTCGTCATTGTTTGTATCTTTCCTCCACATTGTGTTTCTCATCTTATTGATGTCTTCAATGGTATTTCCATTGGAAAAGGTGCTGGTCTCTGTCATTCAGTCTCTACAGTCTTTCTTAAGGTGACCAACTTTATGACAGTGTAAACATGTCATTCTGGCATTAGTCCAACCTCTAGACTTTCTTGTCCACTATCTCATACAGTTTGCAGCAATGTGACCAAATATTCCACATGTTGTACATTTAGTCCATGTATTGTAATCCTATACATACTGGTTACCGACTCTTTTTAGTTGATAGGCAGTTTCTTGACCTTTAGGCTTCCATGCTTTCTTTTTCTACTTCTAGCATTCAAGGGTAGTGTGCCCATACATTTTGTAAGTAGGACAATATTTGTCCATGTAGGTTTCCTTCTTTGGTTGTTTCATCTCAGACTTACATTCATATGTTTTATGTCCTTTCTTGTTACATTTATAACAAAATCCTATGAATGAAGATGTGGGGTTAGGAATACCTTTCATTTTTCTCCTGCATACATTTGATGTGTGTCCTTGCTTTCCATATTGATTGCATGTAAACTTTCTTGGTCTTGGCTTTGCATAGACATTCATTAGATCAACTTGATTGGGTGATTCTCCATTCTCGGTATAGTCTAGACTGGTGTTGTTGTTGACTCTTCATTTCCCATGAAGAAAATCATCCATTATTTTATTGCTTTCTTCACCTCTTTTGATTATCTCATTATACTGTTGCTGAATTCCGAGTTCTTGTTTTAGCTTTTCATTTTCTTTCCTTAGCTCACCGATAGCTTCTATTCTTTCAATGAGTTCAACATTTATTCCATTTGCCTCTTGAATTATAAGAATAATCTAATTTGTAATCTCACGATGATATTCTGTAAGTCTATATTTCTGACTCTTTCTCTTGTAGCTTTTCAATAATCTTCCTTCTATCATCAATAGCTACTGTTCTCTCTTGCTCAAGTTGTCTAGCATTGTTCATTACATCAATCATTCTTACCATCTGTGTCTCTTGATCGATTTGCATAGATTTTACTTGTCCAGCCAGAGGTTGATTGATTTCATTTAGGCTTGTGATTCTCTCTTCTGATGTATCTGATGCTTTGCTTGTAGTAGATCCTGAAGACTCAAATAGATCTGGTATCTCTTCCTCTTGGTAATCTATCTCATTACAGTGAGATGCCATAATCTTTCTTTCATCTAACAACTATCTCATCTTGATTCTAGCTTCTTTGTACTGCTCATAGAAGATCTGAATTTCTAGCTTCTGATTCTCAATACTCTTGTCACGTCTGTACTTCTCCATTGTATGATCTTTTCTCTTTAGTCTTTAAGATTTCCAAATAAGAGTTCTAGCTCTGATACCAATTATTGGAATTAATGATAAGTATTTACTAAGAGGGGAGGGGTGAATCAGTACCTCTAAAAGTTTTACATCTTTTAACCTTTATCCATTGTGTAATCAATTGTATAACCAACCATATGTTCTATACTATCTTGGTGTAAGATTTATCAATTCATAAACTTAACAAACATGTGAACATTCATAGAAACAATCATGAAAGTAATTGACACATAACACAAGATATGATAATGCAGAAAACCTCTACAAGAAGGTAAAAACTGCAGTGGGGATGACACCCACAAATTATTCACTATTATTAGATTGGAAGGGGCCATTTAAGGCTTAAAATTTTGATCACTTCTGATGATCTACCCTATTAGGAGTATCTGTAGGGACCTTTTAAAGTCTACTTTGTTAAGAGCTTTAGCAACACTATTTAGTTTGCACTCGTTTAAGAGATTTACAATTGGATTGTTAAATCCACCTTCCTTGAAAGGATTTTTACACTTTGCTTCACTTGTTAGAATGTACGAAAATTAATCATTGAACTGAGTGTATGCAATCTAATATTGATGATTAGAGATCTATTCAAGATTACATGTATAAATGTATCACCTAATGTGATTGAATAATACCTTTGTTTCTCGGCAGCCTCTATTCTTGGTTCTTGATAACCAAATTTACCTTTTTCTGTTATGCTTCTTGAAACTCTTAGTCTGATCCATAGATGTGCTCATTGGCTACATTCATCCTCTCATTCATGATAAATAATGATTACAACATCTATTTATAAGATAGATTGACCTAATGTAGTTTCATGTAAAATAGACTTAACTCTATGATCACAGGTTTACAACTTTACCTTGATCTCCTAGTCTGCATGTTTTAAATTAGTTAAACAAATTAAAACACTTACAATAATGTTCCTTGTCCCTTAAGTAATGATTTTAAAACAAATCAAGACTCTATAAATAGAATACAATTGTTTTATCTGACGTGGAAGTTAGATCCACTTTTTCTGGGATGTAACTGACTTTCGGTGTCTGATGCTCAGTTTGCATAGAAGTCTGTTCTTCAGGTTCCTTGGCTCTGTCGAGTTCCTTTCTTTTATTCTCATCAGTTTTGATTGTGCTTAGCTTTCCAGGTTCCACTCTTAGGTTCCTCTTAGCAATTTTGGTCTTCACTTCACATTTTGTCTTTTGTTTACACTTTGAACTGTTCTGTCGGTTTGCTCTTATCCTGTCTTTCTGTGTAGATGTTGTAACACCCCAAAATTGGCACCTCACAATTTAATCAATTTTGGTGCATTTTATTATCTTTGAAGTCCTATGGTATTAGGCAAATTCTTCTCCTAATTGACTTTAATTGACTGAGTTTCAAATGCAAAAAACCCAAATTTGCATAAATATGACAATTTCCACTGAGAACTGATGAAGATCCAGGACTATCTCCAGAATCGGGGTTAGATTGCCCCAATACAAAGGTTAATTTTTGTGAGTTTTGTGATAAATTTCTGAGATTTTTTTCCAGAAATCCGACTGATGTTTTTATTGGTACATGCACATCTAACATGATACAGATTCCAACTTTATATTTCTGGAAAGGTATTTGAGTTAGCTTTCATTTGCCTCTGGTTTTAATTAATTTCGTTGGGATTTGCAAAAGTTATGGTCATTTTAGTGCAGACTAGTTAGAACCTGATTTTTATGAA
>MU227685.1:1846292-1866159 GCA_018584345.1 Thuja plicata
CCTAATTAGGAGGCAACAGGTCGCTTCAATCACGCTTGCAGAGAAAACAATCCATGTTTGTCTTTGTGAGTTCTTTGATTGTGTAATGACTATGTTGCATTTGTGTTGAATAGAGAGGTCCACATTCAACATCAAATAGATGTCACCGATGGTTTTCTTTGCATACTAATGGAAAAATAATGTCATCAGGCTCATAGTATACTAGACCATTTTTGGCTGATTACATTTTCCCCTCTTTGACTAATGTGTGAGAAATCTGGGAACACATTAGGTCAAAGAAATATGATGTCGAGGTAGCTGATAGAGATGACTCTGAACTTGATTGAACAAAGCACAGTAAGGAAACTAATCCTGAACTTGATCGAACGAGAACTAGAAAAGATAACAAGATTCTAATGCACAGTAAGCAAATCTAAACACTAAAACAAAGATTGAAAGACAAGACAGTAAGATGCTAGAATCAATTTGCAACTTTGAAAGATAGGTTATTCTTGCCTCTCAGCATCGAGATCCAAATGAGGTAGAGTAGATGCAAAAATTAGATAGATTTGATCAAATCAAGATAAGATAAGGTTCAATATAATTGATGAGCATGCAAGGCCAAGGTTGCCCACAAAGTGATAAAAAATTGCCCTAGTTTGAATAAGGTTGACCAAAAAGGTATAACATTAGCATTAGGTCAAAGCAAAGAAGAAAGGTGATGAAATAACAATGCAGAAGAAGAAATGGTGATTGCCTCAAAAAGATTCAAGAGATTAGCCTCAAAGGGATAGTCAACTGTGCCTAGAAGAAAAGAATTGTAAAATTCAATTTTGACAATCAAGATAAAGGAATGTTTCAATTTCAATCTCAAAAATGGATCCAGGACATAAAAATTAGGTAAGGGTGCAATTTTTGCGGAAACCCAAGACTTTGAAAATTTAGGTCAAAATGTAATGATCACTAGGGAAGATATGCGATAAAAAACAACTGACTATCCATTTTATATGATGAAGGAGAATCTCTCCTAACTTGAATGTAAACTAAAAATGAACCCTAAAAATGCAAACTACTATGAAGATGCAAAGTGTGATTTGCAAGGGTCAATTAGATAGGTCCTTGTTTTTACCATCAAGCCTTATTAAGGGACATCACAAGATCATACAACCGTCACTAGTGCAAGAGAAGCTATGATGATATGAATATGATCTATATCATATATAATGTAGGAAACACATGTAACCACCGAGGCATAAGGACCAAGATGACCTGAACATTTTTCCAAGTTAATGTTGCAAGTAACCATAAGCATCAATGCATAAGAGTCTAGGATGACCTGAATGGTTTGTGTGTAAAAAAACACAATGTAACAATCAAGGATATAGCTCTAGATCTCCCTATTATCTGAGGGATAAAAGAAAGAGACATCCAAGATCACCAAAGAGCTACCCACAGGTAGAATCTAAAGAGAACATGCCCCATGTCCTTAGTTCTCTAGTCGTAACATCATGGAGAGACTAAGGAAGAAATATTCAGTGAAAATCATTAATTAGTTAGCACACAAAGAAAATAAGTCATAACATGTCTCAGTCATTTCAGTTTAAGCACAGTGTAAAAAAGAATAATCATTGACTTGCTAGGACTCATGCCTGTAGGTGAGAAATATCGCACAATCCTAGACTCCAAACAAAGCATCGACTCAAGGTAGCATATCTGATAAGTGTTAAGAAACACTCAATGTCAAAGGAAGTATTGAGAAGCATGGTTGGGAGTGAGCCACTAAGATACATAATTGCACACCAAAGGAGGATACAAATCATGCCCCCTATCCCTAGACAAAGATCAATCCCAGACCAAAGAGATTGGAGATGGAAGTCGAAAGGGTTCAAAACATAAAGCAACAAGTTTATAGACATAAGCACATGGGTTTTAAATATCACTTGTTTCCAGATTTTCACCACTTGAATTATTTTCTAATTTTTGCTACCAAGGTGCCTGTTTCCAGGTTTTCACTGAGGCACATTTTTTTTTCTTTTTCAATTTTTTTGTACTTTTGATTTTTTTTAGGAATTTATATGCTTTTTTAAAGTATTTTTTTAGGATCATATATCCATTTTTTTTCAAGACATTTTATGATTTTTAGATATTTTTTTAGGACATTTAAGATATGAACAAAGATCTAGAGCATCATGCATAGAACTTATTCAAATGAAAGATGTTGATAGGTTCAGGGAGCCGTTCTCCCTTGGGCATAGAAAGATGATAGGAACCAGATCCAAAAGCAGTAGTAACTATGTAGGGACCCAATAAATTTGGTTCAAACTTCCCTTTCTGTGCTCTGTTCTGTTGATTTTTGGGATTCTCTCTCAATACGAGATCGCCAACCTGAAGTTCTCTAGAATGAATCTTTTTATTATAGCTTTGTGAGATCCTTTTCTGATATACCCTCATGTGGTCAAATGTAGCTCTTCTACGCTCATCTAGAAGTTCTAGCTCTTGTATGTGCATGATTCTATAGTCATCATCTATGATGAGAAACTTTAATGAGACTCTTAGGGAAGGTATCTCAACCTCAAGGGGTAAGATAGCTTCGGATCCATAGTAGGTGTGTGAATGCTAGTTCTATAGGCGCATAGTGCAGGATTAGTTTTTAAGTGCCAGTCTCTTCCTGATTTGTTAACTATTATGTGCAAAAATTTTAGAAGTGTCTTATTAGAAGATTTAGCCTGGCCATTACCTTGCGGGTAGTAAATTGAGGCCTAGTTTTTTTTAATCCTTAATTGTTTACATAACTGCTTGAGATCCTTGTTTTTGAATTCTCCTCCATTATAAGTAACTATAGAGGAAGGTATGCTGTAGCAAAAAATAATATGATTGAGGATGAATAAAGACACATGTTTCCCAGTAGCAACTGAAAGAGGAACAACCTCAACCCCCTTTGTAAAATATTCTATTGTAGTAATGATAAAATTGTGTCCACTAGATCAATTAGGTTGTATTTGACCCACAAAATCAAAATCCCACTGCTAAAAAGGCCAATGTGTAACAAATGGAATAAGTTCCCTACCTGGAACATGGATCAAATTCCTGTGCATCTAACACTTCTTACAAGACTTAGCATAGCACAAGACATCTATCTGCATAGTAGGCCAATAATAACCAGCCCTCAATAAATTTTGAGCTAGAGAAAGAACCTTAAAGTGGGACCCACATACGCCATCATGGACTTTAGCTAACACACATTCAGAATCATCTTTCTCTAGACACCTAATAAGTGTTCCATCTAGACCCTTCCTAAACAAGTCACCATAGATGAGGGTATAATAGGAAGCATTGTAAATGATTTGTCATTTCTCATTACGAGTTAGGTTATCAGGAATGACTTGGTCATGTAGGTAAGAGTAAATTTTATCATATTGAGAGAAATCATGACCAGTCACGGTACATATGACTTGATTATCAGGGGAATCATAGGTAGGGTAGTGTATTTATTCCACCGAGAATTGAAATATGGACTCATACTCTTCCAATTGTAAGATAGAAGTCAAAGTGGCCATGACATCAACCACCCTATTTTTGACTCTAGGGATTTTCTGAAATGTGACAAAAGTGAAGTAATTCTTGAGATCATCAATCATTTTCTTGTAAGGAATCAATTTCTTATCTTTAGTTTGATAGTCATAATTAGTTTGATTTATAATGAGATGAGAGTCTCCAAAAATATGTAGCTCAGTGATCCCCCATTCAATAGCCATTTTAATCCCATTTGTCAAAGCCTCATATTCTTCTATGTTGTTCGTACAAGGAAATAACAACTTATATGACTTTGGGATAATGTATCCATGAGGTTTGACAAACAAAACACCAGATCAAGCACCATTCTATGTGTGAGATCCATCAAAGAACATCTTCCATGTTTGCTCAGTCACATAAATAATAGATGAATGAAGGAAATCAATCTGTATAGGAGCATCATCTTATAGAGGGAATTTAGCTATTTGATCAACAATTGCTTGTCCTTTTATGACCTTACGATCATTGTACTCAATGTAAAATTTAGAGAGAATCATCATCCATTGAGCGAGTCAACCAGTAAGAGTAGCCTTATTTAGTAAATATTTCAAAGGATCATTTTTGTGACAAGCTGTGTAGTATGTTCCAGCATTTAATGCCTAATTTTTTGAGACACAAATACCACTGCAAGGCAAGATTTTTCAATGTTGTTGTAATTGATTTCATAAGTTACTAATGTTTTGCTAGTGTAGTATATAGCTCTTTCTTTCCCATGTTCATCTTGTTGTGCCAATAATGCCCTCAGGGATGTGGTTGTAGCTAAGATGTATAAAATAAGAGGTTTCCATGGAATAGGATGCATTAAGACTAGAGGTTTGGAAAAATATTCTTTGATCTGATTGAGACTTGTCTCACATTCCTCATTCCATGTACATGAAGCTCCTTTGTGTAGATTTTTTTTAAAAGGTTGAGCTCTATTAGCAAGTTGAGATATGAACCTCCTGATATATTGAAGGCATCCTTGTAGGATCCTTAATTGAATTATATTTTTAGGAGGTGACATCTCCATTATAGCTTGGACCTTTTCAGGGTTGACCTCTATTCCCTTAGCTGAAATGATGTATCCAAGTAATTTTCTTGAAGTGACTCCAAAAACACATTTCTTAGGGTTTAATCTAAGTTGGAATTGTTTCATGTTGTCTAAGATCAAACTCAAGTCATAAAGATGTGCGTTCATTTTTTTAGATTTTCCAAGGTATCATCCACATAATCTTCCATATTTATATGCATCATGTCATGAAATATAGTAGTCATATCTCTTTGATAGGTAGCCTTGACATTTTTGAGGCCAAATGGCATGACGTTCCAACAAAAGGTTCCCCATGCACATGTGAAGGTAGTCTTTTCTTGATCTTCAGGAGCTATTTTAATCTGATTGTATCCTAAGAAACCATCCATGACAGATTACATTTCATAACCCGCTATCATATCCACTATCATGTCTCTGTTTGGAAGTGGAAAGTCATCTTTTGGGAAAGCTTTGTTAAGATCTCAGAAATCAATGCATACACGAATGAATTTATCATGTTTAGATACATGTATAATGTTTGAATTATCATGTTTAGATATGTGTATAATGCTCATACAAATCCAACACTCAAGAGTTTTTCTAATTCAGCTTTGACCAGGAGAGCTATGTGTGGATGAATCTTTCATAATTTATATTTGAATGACTTAACACTAGAATCTATATATAGATGATGCATAATTAGATTACTATCTAGCCCTGGCATATCTTCATATGTCCAAGAAAAATTAAATTTTTTCTCCCTGAAGAACTTAGTGAATTGTTTCTTTTCATCAGCTAACAGAGACTGAGCCAAATGTATGATCTGAGGTGCTTAAGTTGTCCCAAGAATTATATTCTAGGTTGGCTCTATCAAGAGTGAAGATCTATCTTGAAAATAACTAGGCAAACTACCAAGTACCTCATCCTCGGGTGCCTCAAAGAGGTTTTCACCCTTAGATACATTGTTTATTTTTACCTTTTTAGGCTCTAACACCGCCACAAAGTGGTTTTTTCCATCAGAGCACCTGTTATGTTTCAATTTTATTTTTGTTTTATGAATAAGGTACTTGATATCTGTCTCATTCATTTTTTTTCTAGTTCACTGGTGGAAGAAACTATGGGATCAATAACATTGAGGTAGAAGGCTATTTCATAGCCATTTTGGAAATAAGGTAATGTAGGCTGCTGGTTTTGTTGCGAATAATCAATAAGGTTAGGGTACATGAGTGGAAGGGAAGGGGAAATTTCCAAAGCATTGATATGGAGGAGGCCATCTCCAGTGACAAGATGTTCAGAGTCTATAAGGTCTCCCTCTAAAGTACCTAGATCCATTTGATTCCTAGCATGGTTAACTTGATTAATGTAAGAAACATATAAGTTCATCTCGTCAAGTCCTACGAGTGACTCGTCGACCAATTTTGTTTGGTTAGAATAAGTATGCACAAAATCTATTCCCAATTCTAGTGATTCGATTGAGATAGAATCCCATTCATATTTCTATGAGTCAGATGTATGTCCTCTTTGTAACAACCGTGCTATGTTCTTGCAAATACATTCTCTATTAGGATCTTCAACATATGACTCATCATTTTGGGGTGATGTAGAAGCTTCATCATCATGTTCCAGTGAAGGTCCTTCTTCATTCCAAAGGATGGAAGTAGAGGGAACACAATTTTCCCTATCTTGGCTAAAAGTGCGAGTAGGCACAATCTCTTCTTCAGATTCACTAGAATTATCAGGAGATGGGTCAAAAATAGGTTGCTCCTTAGATATCCCAATCCAATCTTATCCTTATATTTCCTTCAATTGGTTTGACTCGTAGGTTTAGCAAGAGCATGTTTCTTATTTTTCAAAGGACCATGACCTCGGTAACCCATCCTAGCTAGGAAATCATAGCCCCTTAAATATCTTTTGGGAGAGACTTGCAGTAAGCACAACTTCCTCAACTTATTTTTCTCTATAGATCCATTCTCTAATAACATGATCTTATTTTTCATCTTCTAGGGGTACTGAGGATTGTAAAAACGTCCCATAACATGTCATAGAAGAATATGAAGGTTTCTTATCCTATGAAGGTTTTCCATTTGAATGAGGGGAGACTGGGAGTGTAGCAATGAAATCTAGTTGATATTACCCCATTCCAATATTTAGCATTTTTAACTTCTTCTCACAATCAACAAGAGTAGTCTTAGTTTCATCAGCAACTCTATTGTGTGGTACTAAGGATTCAACAGTAAGTGTATTGATAGACATAGAATTATCCCTTGGAATGGAAATCTCGGTACCATTATGTTGGTTCCCAAATTAACACATTGGAAATCCTTTGAGCTTGCCTACTCAATGGTGGGATTATCCAACTGTCTTGGCCAATGAATGAGAGTGATCGATTATGATCTTCCTTACCTACACTTTTGGCTTTGTAGAACCAAGATGAGTGAGCCTATACCTCAACCAAAATTCTTGGCTTAAGGATTTTTTATAGCAGATAACAATTATACATTAAATTTGGGTGATCTCTTAAGATGGAAAGTGAACCCTTGAGATAGATCGAACTATGAATATCACAACTATCAAATATTTGAATTCTATGAGAATTATTTAACAAGATGCTATTGAAAGAATATTTTAAAATAATGTATTATTTGGGTTGAAATAAATACTGATGATTGCTTTTAGCTTGTAATTTTCTCTAACAAAGACTTCAACTTAAGGATAGTAGATCAACACCTTTATTCTATTGGGCAATAGAGACATTTCTCTCTTTAATCCTATGTACAACTAAGTGAGACAAAGAACACCACATAAATTCTCCTATCAACTTCTCCTCTTCAATGTATTTGATTATTTAATTTTTCTATATTCAGTCTTATTGAATTTACCCCAAGCTAAATGAGCCCAATAAGATAGAATTAATAGTGCCTAATAATTCTAATGGTCAAATTGTAGAATAACAAGAATAATTTCCAAACATAAAGTGTTAAAGAAGCTTTATTAGATATTAAAATCATAAAGGAATCATCAATCGGGAATGATCAAATCCATAACTCCAAATAAGATAAAATACTAATTTATATTAATACTTCATAAGTCTTCTGTACAATAGATCACTTGCAGAAAGTGTAGTAGACAATAATAAGTTTTTTACATTGTTTATGATGATTTTTACCTTTACATTTTACACTACATATATATCTGGATGAATGGTTTTCACACCCCTTTAGGGTCAAGAGACACCACCTTATGCTAAAATTAAAAACTTCTTTTGAAAAAAAACTAATCAACAAACTAACTAATAACTACCTATCTTTCGGGGTTCAATTTGGTTAAAAATCCAAAACAAATTGTACAATCATAATATTTTTATTGGAGATAGGAAATATGATTTTCCAAAATGGGTCTATTTTAGATTGTTAAATTTTGATCAATGTCATCCTGTAGCGACATAATTTTTGCAGCATGTCGAAATTAATACATCTTTGAAATCTCTGCTCACAAAATTTTGTTTGTTCTTTTCATCATTTCATAACTTGTTAAAAATTCCATCGTGAAATAGAAAAAGTTTCTATTTCGCTACTACCCTTAAGCCATTCGCGAGATAGAAAAAAATTTCTATTTCACTATCTTTGTTTTTTGCTCCCGCGAAATACCAAAATGTCACCATTTCGCAGTTGCCAGTTTTCATGATCGTAAAATAGAAAAAAAGGTCCCTTCTGAATGTCTCAAAGGTATTTTCTTATTATGGATCTCTACAATATGCCTTCATATTTGATTTCTATATAGTCTTTATGCTTCAAGATGCTAAATTTCAAAAAATGGCTCAACTGTGGCTCTTTATGGGGGACATATGCTCCTTGTGAGCATAGCGAGAATTCAACTTTCTCTAGAAGAAGCTGACCAAGTGCCAATCAATTGGGTTATAGAGTCACTGTGTAGAAATCACATCGTATATAATTTGGTAACCCCAGGCTACCAAAGCACAAAAGAAATACTTGCCTCTGTCAAAAATATTGTTTTCATCAACATTCCATTGACATTAATCTAAAAATAAGGCTAAGATGTGCCTGAAAAAATATGTTGACACCTCCTCTCATCCAGTTATAGTTATTACTATTATATAAGCCAAATCCATACTTCTTGAAATGTCTTGTGTCATCATACAATGCATAACCATATGCAATATGATATATTTTATTGCCAACCTCTCTGTTGTGTATAAATATACCTTTCCCTAACTTAGAGATATATCCAAAATGATTTCCATAGTTATTAATAGATGTCATCAAACTTGGGAGTCCCTAAAAATTAGTGAATCCATTATTCTGATCATGACAATTCTGTAGAGGCATGTTCTCTCCTATGAGATTATATTTTTCCCCAAGATCATATTCTTCCTTACACATGTCTAAAAATTTCATATCAATATTTTTGTCTAGATTTTCCATGGTTTCAAGATTTGAAACATCACATATTCGTTTGGCCTATTCTTCTATTGATGATATCATACTCTCAACATTATAGCGTTCATCTTCAAAACTCAGTAACTAACCATACTACATAAACATACTTCACCCTTCTCATATAATGGATTTAAATATAAAAATAAATCATCTCTAAAAAATTTATCACAATAGTTTGCATGATCCTTTTCTACTGTTTCATTATATAATGGATTTGAAATAATTTTGAGGTCATTCTTACATGTATCCTCTCCTGTATGCTGATCATAATGCACACTTTCAATAGATGGATCATCTTTTGAGTGTCTTCATGTACTTCATCAACCAGGTCAACATCTTCATTATCTACAGAAATTTCCTTCTCTCACGTGTGTATTGATTCACTAGTCTATTCGTTCTGGTGGGCTAAGGAAAAATTTGCATCATTTCTCTAAACATGTTTATGATATTCAATATCTAATAAATATGAAACCTCTTCTGCACTGTGGAGCCCTTCCCCATTATCATTATAATCACTAATATGCATTTCCATACAAATCTTACTATTTATGAAATGTTCTTCATTTTTTATTTATTTCAACACAAGTGTCATCATGGTTCTCAAGTATGGATGCTTCTTTATCTTCTTCATGACTAGTGAACTCATCTTCCTTATTTAAATTTGAAACATCACTAGATTCTTCTTCTAAAATTCCTTCATATATAATTTTGATAAGAAGTCTTACCTAAGGATTATAAAAAATTCCTAATTCATGCATTTTATCTGGTAATGAAGGTTTTATATCCACAGGTATCTTGTTATAAATATTAAACATCCTCATGAATACTTGTGTTGTAGTTTCATCTTCATATCTCTTTATATTCATTAATTCATCCAAGGAAGACATATAGGATTCCTTTTCTATAATGTAATTCTTATTGATTTTTAGTTTGGAGCATACATTCTCTTTTTCCTCATCCTTTCTCACATCTGCATCTATTTCACATGTCCTATCCACAGATGAATTACTTCTTTCCTTCACCTTCTCTTCTCTGATGAATTCTCTTGTTGTACCAAGAAATGCATGCTTGATTAGGGATATGTAACCAAATTTGGGGTCATCATTCTCTTCGTATCTGTAAAAAAAAAGAATATGCACAAGGATTTGAATCCATAGTATGATACTGAGACTCTTTTGGTGTATACAAATACTCATCCTTTTCAATTATGCAATGAAACTCATCTTAAAACTATTTCTCAAACTCTTTCCACGATGAGATACTTTGTGTAGGAAGAGATTCATATGCTTTTCTAGCATAATCCTTCAAAGTACCGACAAACAATTTCATCACATATGTGCTGATTCATCCCATTCCCCATGAAACTTTGGTACACGCCATGAAATTTTAGGGAATAAATTATTAGGAATACATTGAAATCTTCTGAGATCCAATGACCTGATGCTATCTAGAACAAATGGTTTTCTCTGAAATGGCTGCTTATTTTGGTATATTCTGAATATCTAAATTTTTAGTAACTTCTTTCTTCATACATTAGGTTCTTGTCAATAGAGTCGCCACCTCTTTCAAAGAGGAAAAATTTACTTATCTCCTTCTGGGTCTTTTCCCTCAGTAGAGTCACTGACTAGAAATTTCTTATTAAATGGAGTCACCACCTCTCTTCAAGGAAAATATTGTTTGCTGGTCTTCTGGGTTCTTCCTTCCAGCATAGTAAACTTTTGTCACCAAATATTTTGGAAAACTTATTTACAACTCTCTAATAGAGTCGCCACCTCTCTTCGAGGAAAATATTGTTCGCTAGTATTCTAGGTTCTGCCTTCTACCAGAGTAAACTTCTATCACCAAAGATTTTGGAAAACTTATTTACAACTCCCTAGTAGAGTCGCCAATATGTTGGTTCCCAAATTAACATATTGGAAATCCTATTATCTTTCCTACTCAATGGTGGGATTATCCAACTGTCTTGGCCAAAGAACAAGAGTGATCAATTATGATCTTCCTCCCCTACACTTCCAGCTCTCCAGGACCAAGGCGGGTGAGCCTAAACCTCAACCAAAATTCTTTTCTTAAGCCTTTTTTTATAGCAGATAAAAATTATTCTTTAAATTTGGGTGATCACTCAAGATGGCAAGTGAACTCTTGAGATAGATCGAATTGTGAATATCACAACTATTAAATATTTGAATTATGTTAGAATGGTTTAACAAGATGCTATTGAAAGAATGTTTTAAAATAATGTATTATTTGGTTTGAAATAAATACTGATGACTGCCTTATGCTTTTAATTTTCTTGAACATAGACTTCAACTTAAGAATAGTAGATCAATGCATTTCTTCTATTGGGGAATAGAGACAGTTCCTTCTTTAATCCTATGTACAACTAAGTGAGACAAAGAACACCACCTAAATGCTCCTATCAACTGCTCCTCTTCAATGTCTTTGATTATTTTATCATGCTATAATCAGTCTTATTGAATTTAACCCAAGATTAATGAGCCCAATAAGATAGAAAATAATAGTGCCTAATAATTCTAATGAACAAATTGCAGAATAACCCGAATAATTTCCAAACATAAAGTTTTAAAGCAACTTTATCTTCTGGAGATAAAATCACAAAGGACTGATCAAATGGGAATGATCAAATCTAGAACTCCAAATTAGAGAAAATACTAATTTATATTAATGCTTCATAAGTCTTCTATACAATAGATCACTTGCAGAAAGTGCAGTAGAAAATAATAAGTTTTTTACATTGTTTATTATGATTTTTACCTTTACATTTTACACCACATATATATCTGAACGAATGATTTTCACACCCCTTTAGGGTGAAGAGACACCACCTTATGCTAAAATTAAAAAATTCTTTTGAAAAAATTTAATCAACAAACAAACTAATAACTACCTATCTTTCAAAGTTGGCTTTGGTAAAAAATCCAAAATAGATTGTACAAACATACGATTTTTACTGGAGATAGGAATTTGATTTTTTGAACTAGCTCTATTTTAAATTGTTAAATTTTGCTCATTTTCATCCTCTGGCGGCATAATTTTTGCAGCATGTTAAAATTACAGCATATCTAAAATCTCTTCTCACAGAATTTTGATTGTTCTTTTTGTCATTTTGCAACTTGTTAAAAAATCCATCGTGAAATAGGAAAAAAATTCTATTTCACTACTACCCTTAATTCCATTTGCAAGATAGCGAAAAAATTGCTATTTGACTGTCTTTGTTTTTTGCTCCCACGAAATAGAAAAATTTTGTCATTTCACAGTTGCCACTTTTCATGACCGCAAAATATTGAAAAAGGTCCCTTTTGAATGTCTCAAAGGTATTTTCTCATCTTGATCTCTACAATATGCCTTAATATTTAATTTCTATATAGTCTTTATGCTTCAAGATGCAAAATTTCAAAAAAAAACTCAACACATTGAAAGGAAATTTTATACACTAATGATAGGTAGAGGGAACTTCTTGCATATCTTGGATCCATAGTCTCCCTAGAAATATGTTTTATGCAAGGGGAATATCAAGAACTTGAAAGACCACATATTTTTCTATTGGACCAACCTGAATAGGTAACACAACCAATCCTTTGGAAGACCTTTCAACTTCGTCATAGGCTCTAATAGTAATCTTCTTCCTTGTATCAATGGTGAACTTTGAAAATACCAACTGCTTAATCACACCGAAAGAAAAAATATTTAACCCAACGCCATTATCTATCAACATGCATTTGACTCAGGTTCGGTAGATTTGGATTTCAATATGTAAGGAAAGGTTATTGGGATGACTTAAAGACTTGTCTTCTTCAGAAAATGAAAGGTAATGCAGAGAAACAATGTGATTAAACATGGTCTGAAATTGATCAGTATCAATGTCTTTGGGGACATTTGTTGTTTTTAAATATTTCTCTAAGATCACCTTGTGTACAGGTGATAATTCTAGAAACTCAAAGATTGAAATCTGGGCTGGAGTATGCCAAAGTTGATCTACTAGATTATAGTTTGACTTACTGGAAGTAGAGTCATGCTTGGAAGAGGATGCCACTTGCTTAGGATTATATTTCTTGGAGAAATTAGGACCTTGGAGCATAAACTTGGGTTGAATCCTAGTGACAACATGTAGACTTTCCCTATGTGAAGGAGAGTGGACACCTCTAAGCATGATCATGTGGTTACACTCATTGTAAGATTGAGATTGTGTGGAAGAACCAATACCTCTCAAGATGACCTTACGTGCCTCATGATTATCTGAATCATAGTTGGGTCCATTAGGTCTTACCATGTTAACATTTTCAATCATAGGTTCAAGCATATTGATAAAATTATTACTGTTCACATAAGTATAGTTGATCTTAGCTCCTTAATCATACTTTGATGTTTCTCCTTTATCATACTTAGGGAATGGTTCTTTAAAGGCCTTATGATCATAATTATCAAAAAGACCATCCACTCCAACTTTCCCACCCTCAATAATATCTTGAATGACATGTTTCAGCTTTATGCAATTTTTGGTCTTGTGTCCTTTGTTCTTATGATACCCACAATAATGATTTTCATTCCACCACTTAGGTTTCACCTTTGGCTCATACAGTTTAGCATATTCGGGTAGTGTGATAATCTTGTTGGCAATTAAAGTCTTAAGTATCACATCATATGAATCAGCCAAGGGATTAAAATAATGTTTAGGATTAGGTTCTCATGAAGATTGAGCCTTATTAGAATCATTGGGTCTTGCTGCTTCTCATTGTTTGGTTGTTATTATAGCACTAGCCAAGTTGAAAATGGGTTCTTTAGGCTGAGAATCATCAACAACACCATCATTGACCACATGCTTGTTCTTAGTCCAAGGCTTATTCTTGTCTTTTTTATATCCATTACCATTTGTGGACTTATCCTTTCTCAATGTGATATCACCCTTTTTGACCAAAACATCCTCTATCCGGAAAGCATTTTCAATCATATCATCAAAGGTGAAAAAGACTTGCTTTCTAAGATCATAATACAACTCAGGTATGAGATTATTAACAAAGATATCAATCTTCTCATATCCTAGAATTTTTCATGGGTATCTTGAGTGTATCTTTCTCCATCTTTACAAGAATGTAACAAAAGGTTCACCTTGTTTTTTTTTTTATGTTGCATAGGTCAAAAATTGTCACAGGGTGCTGAATATTATAAGAATATTGTTAAATACTCCTTTGCACTAACTCATCAAATGACTTGAGTGGAGGTGTGATTTTTGTGAACCACTCCATGGCTTGGCCATTTAGACTCCTAGGAAAGAGTCTCATAAGATAAGTGTAATCATTCATAAAGTCCATACTCAAAGCATAGAATTGTTAGACATGGTCATTTGGATCCCCATTTCCATCATACTTGTCATACTTAGGAATCTCAATATCTCTTAGAAAAGGCATCATGTATAGATTATTTTCAAAAGGTAGAAAGCATATTAATTCCATAGAAAATGATGACTTAGGCTTCTCCTTTTCCCATTTTAAGTTTGACATTTCATTTTTCAAATTTTGTATTTCCTTGATGACAACTTCCAAAGGTGAGAGTTCTCTTCTTCGAATCAATCCATCAACATCAAAATCATGAGGGAGTTTCAGCCCTTTAGAAGCCAAGTGCATGAAATATTGATCACCATTTTGTTCCAATTCTTTTAATACAATTCTTTGATAATGGTCGTCTTGTTGAAATTTTAGGAGCTCTTCTTCAGTAATCTCATGCTCTGCGTTGTTGCCATGTTGAGAGTTAGACCTAGAATGTGAAGATCTTGGAGGAGAATCAAATCCATTATTCTATGAACTTGGGGGAGATCTTGGAGGTATGTTATTCCCATTATCTCCAAGGAAATTGGTATTGAATTGTTGAGCCAAATGGGTTGCTTGTTCCTCCATGTAACCATTTCTTTCTAACTCCATTTGTCTTAACCTTTGATTATGTTCAAAGAGATCATTCAATCGCTTGTTATCCTCCTATCTAGACATGGTGAGTGATAAAATATTTTCAGATCTTGATGAGGCAAGAGGTGTCTCACAGGTGCTATAAAAGGTGCTTCCAAAAGGATCAAACCAAACTTCTGTACTATCCTCCTCTTTGTCAAAGGTAACTTGAGGTTCTTTGTCTTGATGATGTTGACGCATAGTAGGAAAAGGTAATTTGTCAAAGCTAATTGGAGGTTTCTTTCCTTGGTCAATATGATATCTAGTTGTTACTAGAATGAATGATAATGTAAAGAGCTAATTAATATGTCACAAGACAACTTGATGTCCACCCTAGAAGAGAAAAGTGTTCACTTCTCAAAAGAAAAAGAGAGTAACATAAGATCAAGATGACTTACCACAAAGTTCCCAAGCTACGAGTAAGATCCTTATGTACAAAACTTGTGACTTAAGTCAAGAGATAATGTCAAGATAGCCAAAAGAGATAGACAAGTGAACAAATTTACTAATCAAGAATGTAACAAAGGTATGTAGGTGATATTTTTCAGACAAAGACAGTCCCTAACCTACTAGTTTCAGACCAAGAGACTAGAAATAGTCAAGTATAAAATTCTTAAAACAAATAGGAGAAAATTAAAGGCCAAAACCACTCAGATCAAAAACTATACTATAGGCCTCAGTAAATTAGATGAAAGTCATATGATATTTCTAAAAATTGTATGCGAGATTGAGACAACAAACATAAAAGACCAATTTTTGGACTCAAAAGCCTTGTTTTGACCGATTAGCAATTTGTGACAGCAAGCAACTTCAATTGTAACAAAAAGTTTGAAGTTCAGAATCAAGTTTTAAAAGCTAATGTGATGCATAGAGTATTCTTTAAACAATTAACCAAGGGAAAAAGCAACCTTGCGTGATACAAGCATTTTTGAGGTCTCAATGAAAAACCCTATGAATAATATCATCATGTGTATGTTCAAATGATTTCCATGGGTCTTAACATGATCAAAGAGACATCAAACATAAGCTACCTAAGGAAAATTTGGTTTAGTATCAAAATATTTTCCCACACTTGATATTCCTTTGCCTCACATAAAAGTGATGTTGGATTTTTCCAAGACTATGCACGTTGCGGGTTTTGAAAAGAGGCTCAATGCTTGAATTGCATAGGCCCACTCATGCTACACTCATGATTTAGAATGCCCTTGGGAATGCATATGGTGAGTGTAAAATATTCATGTGATCCCGGTAATCCACTTGGATCCATCCTTGCACAAAGATTATGATACTTTCAGAGGTGATTCAGGTAGCTTCTATCTAAAAGTGTCTAGTAAGGACATTCGTTCATGACTATCCCTTGTAGTTTCACAAGAAAAATTTAGGCCTATAGCCATAAAATAACTCAAAATACATGGTATCACAAGCAATATTGAGACTTCTTTGCCATATACAAGTTGAATGTACTCCTCTTGTAGTCTTGTAAACAAGATTGAGACCAAAAATGGTCCTACAAGAGCCTAGTCAAGTGTAGTCTTGCTTAGAAAGATTGAGGAAAATAGGTCCTACACATGAAGAGAGATTAGAAGTAGATATAGAAAATTCTTCCCTCTCTTTTGATTGAAGAAATCTTTTTATTATAGTGGGGTTGAGTATCTGGGTTCGCTTGTTCCCCACTTGGGTCGTTCCCAAAAGATTTCTCTCTTGGCAGGCCCTCTAAAGGTAAATGCAAGAAAAGTAAATGGATAGCTAGTGGAGGTCAAGATTTCTTATTTTCCATAAGGAAAAGAGCATGTTAGTAATAACTAAGAGGGGGGGGGGGTGAATCAGTGGCCTCATAAATTTATCCTTTAAAATTAACCACCAATCAATAAATCTCAGATTATTATGTCCCTACAAGATGCATGCCATGAAATACTATTACTGATTAACTGTCTGTCAGTTTTCTCTCTCAATCCTTATTCTTTCTTGATTACCAAGAAGCAGTATAACTATTTACTAAAACTCATTAAATAAGCATAGTATACCGATCAATCCAGAGTTAGCTATGAAAGATACAAAACAGTAAAGAAATGAATCATACACACATAACACATGAATTTTTAATGTGGAAACCTTGTTAAGGGAAAAACCACTGGGACCGGTACCCCCAAATTTTCACTCTTCTAAAGTGATCCCTGTTAGGAGCCAACCTTATTAAAGGTTACAAACACACTATTAAGTTTGACCTTGTTAGAGGATTTTATACATAGAGGTTGTCACTTAGTATCGGGCATCTATTGATACCATCCTTGAATCAGCCTCCTTCTTAGACTGTCAATAGGTATCAGGAAAGTCCAATGCTACTTTCATGAATCAAAATTTTTGGCACTCCTTGAGATGTACCTCAATATATAGAAGACTGTTAAGTCCTACTCGGTTAAGAGACTTGATGCTTCAATGGTTAAACTAAAACACTATGACCTATTCATATTGAAAATTTTAATTGAAAATTTTTAGATCTATTTAAATACATTACCTCTCTGACCAATGTATCCATTCAATCCTTTTTCTCCATAATTTCTACTCTGTGATGCTGTGCTCACTGTTCATCGGTGTCTACAAAATTCCTTAGCTCTTCCTTCAGCTTGTTTGATTAGGAATGCATAAAGTTGTTCTTCATAAATTTCTCTTCATAATCCTCTTTCTATTCACTCCCCTTAATCCCATTCATAAATGAATTTAGCTTGTCTCTTATATAGACATGATATTTATTATTTCTTGATTCTTGATTCTTGGCATGAAAAACAATCCAGTCAATTGTATTTAAAGCATAACTCTTGATTTTTCTCATAGATATCTTCTTGCCAACTGTACAAATCATCTTTAAATCAATCACTTACTTTTGGTTGAATAAAACAAAGTAGACAACCAGTTAAGTCTATCTTTACCTCTTCCAACTAGATATTTTGTCATTTTATGAACTTTCTGTTTCGTCAGTCACCATTGCAGTTAGTTGTCAGTGACAACTGATAGTTCCGTCAGTGAGACTCTAGTTAGCTTCATGATCTCCATCCCTCGGGCATCATTGGAATTTTACTCACTGAGAAACCTTCTGAATTTTCTCATTGGGTATCACTGTGGTTTTTCTTCATCGGGCAACACTACACTTCTGATCGTCAGGTATCACTGTGACTATTCTTCTTTGTTCTGTCCGTGGGTGTGCACTCCTTCGGTGTTGTTTGTCACTTAGTGAATACTTGACTTTTATGCATTGTTGAAAGCATAACCTTTGTTCCTTTGATTATCTGAAGTCTTTGGCATTATGTACATGACCATATAGATGATATCAAGTTGACATCAATGACAATACAATACATTAATTAATTTAATGCCTTGCATTATCTTCAACTTAACATTGTCAAACATTTAATTAGTTACATTTCATCAATCTCTCCCTTTGGAATTGATGGCAACATACTATATTATCACACTATACTATTTCTAATACAATATGAAATACAACAGTTGAGATTCATCAAACTACCAATATTTTTGTTCTGATAACCGATAAATTTCTGACCATCGGTAAGCTCTATTTTAGCTTAGATTTGATTCTTGTAGCTCTTTATCTTTTGATGTGTTAAGTTCTTTCCTTGTGTCAATTTCTCTCCCTTGACTGTTCTTTCTCTTTTTATGTCTTTTTCTCTTGTTAGCAACTCTCCCTTTGTATAATATTTCCATACAATTTCTCTCCCTAAGGATATAATCTCTCCCTGTTGGAGTAATGTGATAATGCATAATCTCTCTCTCCCTTTCCAGAAAGATCTGATAATATGGATAATTTATCTCCCTTTGACAAAAATGCCAAACAAATATTTTACAAATATCTAACATTCATGTCAATCAATCATTTTTTTTCATCCATAATATATTCCTTGATTTTCCCTTATCCATCAGCAATATGTCAATATGCTCTAGTGCTCGGTGCTGATATATACCTATCTGTATATAGATGTAGCTTTGAAGTTCATCTCTTTTCTTGCATCAACATTACTAATATTCTGATAATATGTAGGCTGATGTAGCCTTCAGTCATTTTACTGACTGGTAGACAAGGGTCTGACCCCTAGTCTCTTTCTCAAGTACTCAAATGCATCTTTGGGCAGTGGCTTGGTGAAGATATCAACTAATTGTTCTTTGGATTGCACATACTCAAGTGTCACTTCCTTTTCTTGAACTTGTTCTCTCAAATAATGATACTTGATGGCAATGTGTTTAGTCTTAGCATGCATGACTGGATTCTTGGAAATGTTTATTACACTGGTGTTATCACAATAGATAATCACTGGTTCTAAGATCTTCATATGCATACCTTCTAGTAACTATTTGATCCATGCAATATTTGAGCAATTTGCAGTAGCAACAACATACTCTGCTTCTGTAGTAGACTGAGAGATGCATCCTTGCTTCTTGTTTATCCATGTGACAAGTCTATCACCCATAAAGAGTGCTCCTCCAGTTGTGCTCTTCCGGTCATCAAGATTTCCAGCCCAATCAGTGTTGGTAACCACCTTAAGTTCAAATTTTACTTCTCTTCTATACCATAAGCCACATTCCTCTGTATTCTTCAGATATATTAAAATTCTTTTCACAACAGTCATATGTGATTCCCTGGGGTTAGCAGAAAATCTAGCAATAATTCCTACTGCATATGCAATATCTGGTCTAGTGTGTACAACATACATGAGTTTTCCAATCATTGATCTATACAAAGTATGATTTACCTCTATTGTCTTGTCCTCCTTTGTCAACTTACATCCAATAGCCATCGGTGTTCCAACTGGTTTGGAATCTTCCATCTTGAATATTTTCAGGACCTCTTTAATGTATTTGGACTGTGTAATGAAAATACCTTC
>MU227685.1:1891247-1918440 GCA_018584345.1 Thuja plicata
GTTTTCACTAAGATGATCATTTTTTAGGACATTTTACAATTTTTAGGATTTTCTCAGAAATAAAGTATGTACATGAGCATGCAGAAGATATCTTAACTGTAGAATTTCTTCAGGTGAAGAGCATTGACGGGCTCTTTGAGTGGCTCACCTTTTGTAGTGGAGAGATGATAAGTGCCGGAACCAAATACTACAATAATGTTATAAGGACCAAGCCAGTTTTGCTCAAACTTCCCTTTTTGAGTCCGCTGTTGTTGATTTTTAGGATTCTTTCTTAGGACGAGATCACCTTTTTGGAAGTCTCTTGGCCTGACTTTCTTATTATAGCTCTTTGATATCCTCTTTTGGTATGCTCTGAGATGATCGAACACCACCTTCCGATGTTCATCCAGTAACTCAAGCTCTTGAAGCCGAGATATTCTCATGTCATCATCTGAAATGAGGCCTTTCAAAGAGACTCGCAATGTAGGAATCTCAACCTCAATAGGTAGTACAACATCTATGCCATAGACTAAAGAAAAGGGCGTGGCCCCTGTTGACATTCTAATACTGGTGTGATAGGCCCATAAAGCCAGATTTATCTAGATGTGCCAATCCCATCCAGACTTGTGTACCATACGATGTAGGATCTTGAGAATTGTTTTGTTAGAAGCTTCAGCTTGTCCATTACCCTGGGGGTAATAAATAGAAGACCAATGTTGGATGATCTTGAACTTAGCACATAAATTTGTCAGATCTTTACTCTTGAACTATCCCCCATTGTCAGTGATAATAGAGGAAGGTACACCATATCTACAAATAATGTAGTTTAAGATAAATAGAACTATGGATTTTCCATCAGCTACACTAAGAGGCACTGCCTCAACCCATTTAGTAAAATAATCCATGGCAGTGATGATGTACTTGTGTCCTCTTGAGGAAGATGGATATATCTAACCTACTAAGTCAAAAGCCCATTGTTGAAATGGCCAAAAGGTGATAAAAATAATGAGTTCCCTAGCTGGAGAATGAATCAAGTTTCCATGGAGTTGACATTGCTTACAATATTTGGCAAACTGTGTAGCTTCCTTCTCCATATCGGGCCAATAATAACCAGCTCTAATAAGCTTACGAGCCAGCGTCAGACCATTTGAGTGAGAACCACAAATGCCTTCATGTACCTCTTCTAACACGCGTTTAGACTCATCAGGTTCTAGACACTTAAGGAGGGTACCATCTAGACCTCGTCTATACAAGTTGTTTTCTACGATGACGTATTGTGAAGCACTGCAGATTAGATGACATTTTTCATTACTAGTATATGTGTTAGGATAGTTTGGTCATGGAGATAGGAGTATATGTGGTGGTAACAAGATGAATCATGTCCAATTACTGAACATATCATTTGGGAGTCAGGAGAGTCATAGGCAAGGTACCATAATGTCTCCTCTAGGAACTCGTGTCTGAAATCATTCTCTGGCATTTGCAACATAGAGGCCAAAGTAGCCATAGCATCAGTTGCTTTATTATCCGCCTGAGGAAATTGGTAAAAAGTGATATGTGCAAAATAATTCTTAAGGTTGTCAACCATCCTTTTATAGGGTACCAACTTTTCATCTTTGGTTTGATAAGTATTGTTGACCTGATTGATAACTAGTTGGGAGTCTCCAAAGACTTTTAGTTCATCCACCCGCCATTCAATAGCAATCTCGAGTCCATTTATTAGAGCTTCGTACTCAGCGGTGTTATTGGTACAAGGGAACATCATTTTATATGCCTTTGGTAAGGAATATTGCTGTGGTGTGATAAACAAAATCCCAGCTCCTGACCCCTGTTGGGTGAACGAACCATCAAAGAACATTATCCATGTTTGATGTGTGAGAAGGATAATGGACTCATCTAGGAATTACATCTTTAATGGTTGGTGATCTGTAAGAGGTGCTTCAGCCAATTGATCTGCAATCACCTATCCTTTAATAGCTTTTCTCTCAACATATACAATATCAAACTCACTAAGGAGCATGACCCATTTAGCTAGTCTACCTGTAAGGGTAGCTTTATTGAGTAAGTATTTCGATGGATTAATCTTTGTAATCAACCTCATAGTGTGAGCCAACATGTAGTGTCGTAGCTTCTGGGAAGAAAACACCACTGCTAAACAAGCCTTCTCAATTACTGAATAATTCATTTCGTAAGAGACCAATGTTCTGCTGATGTAGTAAATGGCTCTTTCTTTATGATTTGGATCTTCTTGGGCCAAGAGAGCACCCAAGGATGTTTTTGTTGCTGAGATATATAGGATCAAAGGCTTCCCTTGAATGGGAGGTATCAGTATGGGTGGATTAGCTAGATACTGTTTAATTTGTTGAAACCCTTGTTCACACTCTTTGTTCCAGTCATAAGTCATACCTTTATGCAGGGTTTTGGTGAAAGGTTGTGACTTGTTAGCTAGTTGTGAGATAAACTGCCTGATAGATTGAAGTTGACCTTGAAGACCCCTGATTTGTATGATATTATGGGGTGGTGGCATTTCCATTATAGCTTGTACCTTTTCTGGATCCACCTCAATTCCTTTTGCCAAAATAATGTAGCCAAGTAATTTTCCAGAGGTAACCCCAAATGCACATTTCTTAGGGTTTAGGCGCAACCAGAATTTCTCCATACGATCTAGTATAGGACCTAGATTAGTGAGATGTGTTTTTCTATCCATACTCTTGGCAAGCGTATCATCCACATAGTCCTCCATTGTCCTATGCATCATGTAATGAAATATTGTAGTAACAACTCTTTGATAAGTAGCCCCAACATTCTTTAAACCAAAGGGCATAACATTCCAACAAAATGTACCCCATGTACAAGTAAAATCTATTTTCTCTTGGTCTTCTGGCGCAATTTTGATCTGATTATAGCCAGAAAAACCATCCATTAAGGAATACATCTCATATCCCACTGTCATATCCATGATCATGTCAATATTGGGGAGTGGAAAATCATCTTTCGGGCATGCCAAATTTAAATCTCTAAAGTCCGTGCAGACCCTAATAGATTTGTCATGTTTGGTTACTGGGACTATATTAGAAATCCACTCTGCATAATCAATCACTCGGACGAACCCTGCTTTCAGAAGTTTTTCCAATTCTTCCTTGATTAATAAAGCTACATGGGGATGCATCTTTCTAAGTTTTTGTTTGACAGGTTTCACACCTGGTGATATTGATAAGTGATGCATAATGAGATTAGGATCCACACCCGGCATATCAGAATATGTCCATGCAAAATTTATCTTTTTCTCTTGGAAAAACTCTGTAAATTCCTTAAGTTCCTCTGAAGATAATGACTTGGCTACATGAATGATATGTGGATGTTCCTTTGTTCCCAGATTTATTAGCTGAGTAGGTTCAATTAAAACTGATGAGCGTTCCTGAAAGTGACTCAGAAGTGCATCAAGTACCTCACCCTCAGGTGCCTCAGATAGGTTTTCACCTTTGGGTATGTCTTTTATTTTTACTTTTTTTGGCTCTCATACTGCCACAACATGGTTTTCACCATCAGAGCACTTATTTTTTCTTCTTTTAATTTTTTGACTAAGGTACTTGATGTCAGCCTCGGTCGTGTTGACACTTTCTTCACTAGTGGAGGACATCACGAGCTTAATAGCATTAAGGTAGCAGGCTAAGGTGTAATCATTCTAGAATGTAAGGACTTCACTGGATGAAGAAGAGGAATTCCAGTCTATTAATTCAAGGTGTTGGAGGGAAAGGGATGTGACAGGTTCAAGTGCGTCCATAGTATAGTCATCATCGAAAGCGTTAATTAGCAAGAGGGGAGCTAGACCGATCTCATCCAAAGGTGTGTTTGAATACTTTTTATCTCTAACGACCGAAGTAGAAGACATGTCAAAACCTATAGACTCAGACTCATTAGGATTTTCACTAGACTCCTCACTCATGTCGAGAGGTATTTCGCAAGATCCTACTAAAAAACTATCAAACTCATACTCATGAGAGTCTATTTCTGAACTCTAACTTGGGTGCTTGCACCATGAAGGTTTTTGAGCTCTTGTAATATGAGTCTATTCTTGTGTCATCTATTCTTGAATGCCTGGTGGTATGTACCTTTCTCCTTTGAAGTTAGGGTCTTGTAAGTCTTTCCATTGCTCATAAGTGAGCATCTCACATTGAGTAGTTTGATCAGAATCACTATCTGTTTCTACACTACAGGTACGTGGCACAAATTTATCTGGCTCAGCAAAGAATGCTGCTAGGTCTAGAGGTATGGGATAAGGAAAACAATCCTCATCCAAGCTGTCTTGTGTAGTGTCAGCTGCAGTTGTACTTTCAAGTTTTGGTGTAGGCTCTACTTTTGGCACAGATTTATTGATTCCTAGATGAAACAAAACCTTTTTGAAACCTAACCCAGTGGTATCCTTTGTCTTTTGACCTATAGCTCAAATAGGTTCCACTAACCCATTACCATTCACACCTAGAGGGACACTTACTTTGTACCCAAAATGTTTCATAATCTTAAGACCCTCGCTGTTAGGATTTAATTCATGAGCTAGGGAAGTTTGTTTAGCTGTGTTCTTTCCTTTACAAAGCCAAGCTTTTATAGCTCTGTCCTCATCTTCATCTTCCAATGGTATATTAGCCTTTACAAACGTACCCTCATAAACTACCTCAGGGGTAATAGAAGGTTTATTGTGTTCAGAAGGTCTCCTGTAAGACCTAGGAGATAGGTGAAGAGAAACTAATGATAGCACAGGCTCCATTTGATATTCCCCCATGCCCATATCTATGATTTTTAGTGTCTATTCCATATCTTTGAGCTTGGCATCACAGAGTTCTATGTATTCTCTATTAGTCAGAACAAGACTATTGGCTTATTGAGTGAGAGCATTACAAGAAGATCCTATGCTAGTGGGAACAATCACCTCTACGCCTTGAAAATAAAACTTGATACACTGATGGTATGTAGAAGGAACCGCTTGCATCTAGTGAATCCATGGTCATCCTAGTAAAATATTATACGCTAGAGGAAGGTCTAGCACTTGACATATGACGTTTCTTTAAACTGGACCAACCCAAATGGGTAGCACAACTAGACCTTTAGATGTTCTCTCTTCCTCATCATAAGATTTTATGGTAATTCTCTTACGAGAATCTATGCAATTGACTCCATAACCTAGTTGAGCAAGAAAATGAGCAGAGCAAATATTAAGACCAGCACCATTATCAATGAGAACGTGGCGGACTAACTGTTTACCTATCATGACTTCTATGTGCAGAGGAGCATTGTGCGGGTGACTAATTGAGTGATCATCTTCTTCAGAGAAGGATAAGTATTGCGGTGAGGTCAAATGACCCACCATAGATTGAAACTGATCCAAGTTGATATCTTTGGGGACATTAGCTTTGGTGAGAGCTTTGTCTAGAATCTACCTATGAGCAGGCAAGATTTTTAATAGCTCAAAAATAGTTATCTGAGCATTGGTCCTTTGAAGCTAGTCAAGGATGCTATAACTAGCAGTAGGAGGTGTAGGGACCACCGTTGCGGTCTTGTTGGTGGAACCAACAACAGTCTTATTCATAGTTTGTTTTGACGCAGATGTAGCAACAGGAGGGTTAGGACCCTTGATAGTGATTCTAGCATTAGACTGAGTAACAACGTTTGCACAATCCTGGGATGTTTCAGATTGAGAATCAGGACCTCTTATGACAAATGGGGTTCTGGGTTTAAAAACATTCCCACTTCCGTTGCCGGTAAACATATTGCAATATTCCACTCCTATTGGTTCAATAATGTTGATCACATTATCGTAAGTGGTATTGGCGTAATTAAATTTAGCATTATTATTCTGAGCATTGGAGGATTCACCTTTTTCATGATGAGGGAAGGGGTCTTTGAATGCTTGATGTTCTGAATTCTGGTTATGATTCCCCACATCGATGACCTAGTCATCAATCAAGTCTTGAATTTTATGTTTTAATTGGTAACAAATAGCAGTCCTGTGACCTTTATTCTGATGGTAATCACAATAGTCATTTTCTTTCCACCAATGAGGTCTTGGTTGTGGATCATATAAATGTTTCTCCAAAGGATTAAGAATTTGATTTTGCACCAAAGCTTTGAAAACCACATCAATTATTTCTCCTAGAGGGGTAAATTCATGCTTGGTTCATGGTATCCAAGGTTTGTTGCCAAAAAATTTAGAGGGTTGTTGAGTGTTGGTCGCAGCCTTTGTGATAGCTTCGGTCACTTGTATACTCGCTGTGAGATTAAAGATTGGTTTCGAAGAAGTTGAATTCATGTTATCAACCACCCCATCATTCACAACATCTCTATTTTTGTTGGGGAATTTACCTTTGTCTTTGTTGGACGATGATGAATTTTGCTTGTTATCCTTATATAAAGTCAATTCGCCCTTTTTAACCATGAAGGATTCTATTCTCATAGCCTATTTATCATACTATCAAAGTTAAGGGGACCTTGAAGTTGGACTTGATACCCGAAGTCAGGGGTGAGATTATCCAAGAATATATCGAGTTTCTCAGACTCAGGTATTTTGTGAGGGTACTTTGTGCAAAGTTGTCTCCATCTTTGGAGAAATGTCAAGAATGGTTCCCCTTGCTTCTGTTTAAGGTTGCAGAGATCCCTTATGTTAACAAGATGTTGAACATTATGAGAATAGTGTTGCATAAAAATATTAGCAATTTTGTCAAAAGTTTTGATGCCAGTGGGCAATCGTGAGAACCATTCCATAGCGGGCCCACCTAAACTTTGTGGAAAAAGATGCATCAAATATGTTTGATCATGCATAAACTCCATTGAAAAGGCACCAAATTCTCTTAAATGATTCTGGGGATCAGAGGTACCTAGATACTTGTCGTATTTTGGGAGTTCTACACCTTTGGGAAAAGGTTGCATAACAATACTCTTATCAAACAGAAAATGACATATACTTTCCATTGTGAACTGTTGCGTAGGTTTGTCCTTGTCTTTCATAAGTTAACTAAGTTGTCCTTGCATGTCATGAATTATCTTATGCAACTTAGAAGATTCAGTTTCGTCTTCTTTAGCGACAAGTGTATCCACTTGGAAGTTTGCGGGTAATTTAACTCCTTGATTTGCTAAATCTAGGAAATATTTTTCTTTGTCTTTTGCAAGGAGTATCTCCATCATTTTGATAAGATATTTATTAGAATTTTCTACGTCTATATCATTCTGAGTGATAGGGTCATCGTCATTGCCAAGAATTTCATAAATACTTTGAGTTTGGTCTTGACCCTAGTGCTGCTCTTGACCTTGTTCATGTTGAGATTGGTCTTGACCTTGTGTGTAATCGAAAGGAGACATCATATTGTTAATGTGACATTGTTCCATATGTACTCCTTTAGTATGAGAGTGAGAGCTTGAATCTGATGTGCTTTTTGGTGAATCAAAAGGATTGAACTGTGAAAAAGGATCACTAAGGCAGTGAGGGTCGTTAATAGGATCGACCCAAACAGGTGGTTTCTTCAAGATAAATGGATGATGTTGATCTTGAAACAATGGATTAGAACAAAACTGAAACACTAGTCTCAGATTCGGAACTGGGTCTACACTGAACGGGGAAGAGGAACACAATGATCCCTCTTGATTATCCACTTGAATAATAGGTTCAGAATGAGCTTTGCCTTGATTGCGAGGTTTACTTTTAACTACTTTAGAACTGTGTATAAGAAAGATATTACCACTCCTAGTCATAACAGGCATAAATGAAGCTGATATGAGAGGAAACTTAAGATCTGACTCAGAACTTTGTCTCTAAAGGTATCGAAAAAGATAAGGTAAGAGGCTAGAATAGCCAAGGTATGAGATGCACCCGACACGAATCATCGAAAGTATGGCTAGAACAGCCGAGATATGACTATCATGTTGCAAGGTACAAAACATAAGAAATGGGATGGAGACAAAGAGACAAGAAAAGTTTGAGTATGAATCAGTCATTTTACAACTCGGAACAACTAGTTTTAGTCTGCAGACAACAAAGGAACAAGCAGTAAAATCCAGAGAAGAGGCAGATAAAGAAGATAGACAAACTCAGTTTCAAGGTAAAGACCGGGTTTTGAGACATAGTGAGAACTGTTCTCTAACAAGATATCCAGGCTTAGGACAATTTTAAAATGATATAATTCAGCAATCTCTATTTTAAGGTGACAAGAATTCGTTTAAAAACACAAAGTTTCAATCAGGTAGTGATGCAAATAGTAGTCAAAAATAGTTCCACCAAGGACAAAGCAACTTGGTAGAAACATGGGAATCTTTGTTTGAATGATACAATGGATATTTTAAGACTCAAGGACAAACACTCAATTATCCCTACAAAGAAAATTGGTTGAGAAGACAAAATCTGTACCCCGCTGTCTTATGCGTATGCATTCACCTCTCACAGTAGTGTCACTCTCGAAAGAGCACCCATGTTTTTGGTGTTTCCAAGGACTAAGTATATATGTTCGAAGGTAACCCTTAAATAGGGGCTAGTGTCATATACCACTTCAAACATCCAGTGCATACCTATGTCAAGAATCTAGGGGAGAGATTCTTCCCTCTCCCTATGCACAGATTATGCCTCCTTTCAGAGGTGAACCAGGTAGGCATCTAACTAAGAGAGTGTTTAATAGGATTTCATTTACAATAACCTCTGGTGCCTCTGATATAGATCTGGGGCCTTGTGGCCACACCAACACTTGTAAGTCACACACCCTTGCAAGCAAGGCTGGGAGCGGCGCCGCTCAGTATGAAAAACAAGGCTTTCTCATGATGATAGTCGAATTCAATGAGAAATAAGTTACTATGGCTTTGGAGTCTTTGGACTACAACAAATCAGACTTTATTAGAGTGAGGTGGAATCACCGGCGAAAGGTGTGTACTCACTTGGGTCATTCTCGGCGGTTCAACTTCCGGCAGGCCCTCTAAAGGTGACTAAACTTGGTTCGGATTCAAGGGTTTTATTTTTTGATTCTCTCAATGAGAGAAGAGAATACTTCTCTACCTTTGCACCTCACCCAAACACATCAAGTATGTTCATCACCAAGATAGTTTCACTCCACCAAATCCACAAGTCTTTGGGTTTCTAATTGTCTCAAAGAGAGAAGAGCATACTCCCCTAACAAGTAGAAGTGCTAAAGATTCACTTATCTTGCTTTGCTTTTCCAAGTATCTGTCATGCTAGAAACATCTTGGTTTTGGATTCATCCATGGGCATCACTTCCATGTAATGAAGAGCCTATTGCCCTACTTTTCTATCAGGATCCTTACAAAATTTTAACAAAGCCCTATTTAGACTATGTGGATGAAAAATAGTAAATAAACATGATGTTTTAATAATGTCTTTGGCTATCATCCTTCAAGTAAACCGTTAGAATATTTTAATCTTTGACAAGTGAACCTACAAACCACTATTATGTTGTAGTAGAAAACTAGAAATAGAAAAACCAGAGTAGAAAACAAAAGTCAGAACAGAGAAATAACAGATTAAAAATTTTGAATTTTAAATGCCTGTCTGTAAAAGTTTGCATGAGAAAGTACTTCGACACGCACGAGCAAGTGCTTTGACGCATGCAAGAAAACTATTTCTTCGCATGAGAAAGTGCTACAAAAGCAAATCTTCGTGCGGCTCGACGCAAAACTTTGCGTGGCTTGAAGTAAAACTTCGCACGAGAATCCATACCAGTGTAGTACGGACGTATGACAAAGCTTGAAAAATACAGTCAATAGATTTGAAAATGAGGCCAAAAATTGTTTTTTCTGCCCGACGGCGGGCGCCAAAATATTGTATGCTGAATGTGGACCTTTGAATTCAACAAAAACACAACATAGTCCTTACACAATTGCTTAATTCACAAAGACAAACATGAATTGTTTGCTTTGCAAATTTGATTGATGTGACCTGTTGCCTCCTAATTAGATGTGGATGTTGAGTTTTACCCTTAGAACGAGAGCCAACAACCTGACCATTGCTAACATAGAGGATTTAAGAATGCAAGAAGAGAAGAATTGCCATTATTCTATGAGAAATCTGCAACTAGTCTATGAAAAGAGATGCAATTTAAACTAAGAAATTGAATTGCACTAATCTAAGAATGATTTGCAACTACTCTATGAAGTAAAATGCAATTAAACTAGCAAAAATCAAATACTCTTAGTCTAGAAATGAAAATCTTGTAATCTTATGAAAGGAATTTTCTCTTAGACTATAATTGAATTGCTTGTAATCTATGAAAGCTTGAGAACATCAAATTGAAATACTAGATATAGAAATGAATCTTAAATGAAAGCATATATCTTTAATTCCAATTGAAATCTTATCCTAATTATGCAAAATGAGATTAAAACATCAAATGTAAATTGCCTATAGTATTGATGCTCTCAAAAATTCCTCCCCTCTAATGAAGAAAAGAAGTCCAATTTATAGAAAACCATGGAAAGAGGATGAAGAGTTTCTTGAAAAGAAACAGTTGTCTCTTCATTCTCCATTTGAGAAAAATAAGCAAAGATTATTTAAATAAAAGAGTGAATTATTGCCACATAAGTGTCCTTTCACATGGAATTATGGAATTCCTTTTTGAGGATAATTCATCCAAAAATTAAATAACCTTTCAATTCCTTTTATGYATATTAGCTWAAGGGGGTGRAATTGATTTAATTAAAAGMMCTTAAGAMTTTAGGATTAAATCAATTAATCATAGGGGTTTTTAGCTAATAATCATTGAGAATTTAGGAATTAAATGTAATGTTAGATTTATGAAAATTTGGGTTTTCTACATTTGAAACTCAGTCAATTAAAGTCAATTAGGAGAAGAATTTGCCTAGTACAATAGGACTTCAAAGATGAGAAAATGCACCAAAATTGATTGAATATTAGGTGCCAATTTTGGGGTGTTACAGTTGGTAACTTCTGTAATCTTTTTTTTCACCTCTGTCTGATTTCTTCTCAAAAGATCTGTCATTAAATCTGTCATCTTTTCTTCTATTAGGACATCTTACAGAAAACCATCCAATCTATTTACAATTAAAGCATACAAGTGGTAACTTGCCTTTGTATTTACCTTTGCCTCTCTGCATTCTTCTAGCCATAAGTTCTTTTATTTCATCTAGATCTTCTTCTTCACTTTCACTTTCACTATCTCTTCTAGATGTGTGTCTATGACTTGATTTGTTTATTCTCATAGAAGACTTAAATGCAGAATCTAAGTTTGGTAAGACACTAATATCAAAGTTATTCATATCAAATGAAATCAGTCTACCAATTAAAATATCAAGATTAACTGTATTGCTATTTCTTGAATGGTAGAAACTCTAATAGCATATACAAGTAGTGAGGTTCTTAAGATTTTACTTACCACTGTCTCCTCTTCAAGTGTACCTACAACTCCTCGTATAGCATTAACTACTTCTTTGATTCTTTTGTTGTACTGTGTGATGTTTTCTCCTTCTTTCATTCTGAGATAATCAAACTTTCCTCTAAGGCTTTCTGCCTTGGCTCTCAGAATATTTGTATCACCTCCATGTACAAGCTTCACTTTATCCCACATCTTCTTTGCAGTTTTGAAATCTTTTACATCTTCAAATTTAGCATCAGAGAGTGAGGAATAAAGCTCTATGACCATGCAGTTGTGTTCATGCTTCTCTATCAATTGATCTACTGTTAATACTCCTATGGAAAACACATATTTAGTATTTAGGAATTGATTAACATTATTACCAATACCTGATAAGTGGAGTCTTATCCTGCTTTACCATGAAGCAAAGTTGTCTTTGTTCAACTTGGGCACATCTTGTCTATTCATCTTGTGATCTTGAATTAGGTCTTGAAACCTTCCTTTCTAAGAACATTAGCTCTGATACAAATTGTTAGTAATAACTGAGAGGGGGGGGGGGGGGGGGGGAATCNGGGGGGTGAATCAGTGGCCTCAAAAATTTATCCTTCAAACTTAACCACCAATCAATAAATCTCAGATTATTATGTCCCTACAAGATGCATGCCATAAAATACTATTACTGATTAACTGTCTGTCGGTTTTCTCTGTCAATCCTTATTCTTTCTTGATTACCAATAAGCATTATAATTATTTACCAAAACTCAGTAAATAAGAAGAGTATAGTGATCAATCCAGAGTTAGCTATGTAAGATACAAAATAGTAAAGAAATGAATCATACACACATAAAAAATGAATTTTTAACGTGGAAACCCTGTTAAGGGAAAACCACTAGGACCGATACCCACAAATTTTCACTCTTTTGGAGTGATCCCTATTAGGAGCCAACCCTATTAAAGGTTACAAACACACTGTTAAGTGTGACCTTGTTAGAGGATTTTATACATAGAGGTTGTCACTTAGTATGGGGCATATATTGCTACCATCCTTGAATCATCGTCCTTCTTAGATTGTCAATAGGTATTAGGCAAGTCCAATGCTACTTTCATGAATCAACCTTTTTGGCACTCCTTGAGATGTACGTCAATATATAGAATACTATTAAGTCCTATTTAGTTAAGAGACTTGATGCTTCAATGGTTAAACTAAAAAACTATGACCTGTTCATATAGCAACTTTGAATTTCATATTTTTAGTTCTATTAAAGTACATTACCTCTCTGACCAATGTATCCATCCAATCCTTTTGCTCCATACTTTCTACTCTGTGATGCTGTGCTCATTGTTTGTCAGGTTCTGCATAATTCCTTAGCTCTTCCTTCAGCTTGTTTGATTAGGACTCCATTGATTTGTTCTTCATCAATTTATCTTCAGTATCCTCTTTCTATTCACTCCCCTTAATCCCATTCGTAAATGAATTAAGCTTGTCTCTTATATAGAGATGACATTCATTGTTTCTTTATTCTTGATTCTTGGTGTAAAAAACAATCCAGCCAATTAGATTTAAAGCATAACTCCTAATTTGTCTCATAGATATCTTCTTTCCAACTGTACAAATCATCTTTAAATCAATCACTTATCTCTGGTCAAATAAAACAAAGTAGAAAACTAGTTAGGTCTATCTTTAGCTCTGCCAGCTAGATATTTTGTCATCTTCTAAACTTTCTATTCCGTCAGTCACCATTGCATTTAGTTGTCAGTGACAACTGACAGTTCCATTGGTGAGACTCCAGTTAGCTTGATGATCTCCATCTGTTAGGCATCATTGGAATTTTACTCGTCGGGCAACCTTTTGAATTTGCTCATCGGGCATCACTATGGTTTTGCTTTTTCAGGCAACACTATGCTTCTGATCGTCGGGTATCACTGTGACTGTTCTTCTTTGCTCTGTCCGTCGGTGTTGTTTTTCACTTAGTGAATACTTGAATTTTATGCATTGCTAAAAGCATAACCTTTGTTCCTTTGATTCTCTAAAGTCTTTGGCATTATGTACATGATCATACAGATGATATCAATTTGACACCAATGACAATACAATACATTAACTAATTTAATGCCTTGCATTATCTTCAACTTAACATTGTCAAACATTCAATCAGTTACATGTCATTAGAGCATACTCTCCTACTACATAGTGTCTCACAAACACATTAAGCACATGTTCATTTACCCAAGATTCATTTCTAAGCGATGAATCAAGTATTCTCATTATCTCTTAAGAGATAAGAGCATACTCTCCTACTACTCAACTAATCAAAATAATGAACCTTCCTAATTAAGATAGGTACCTAAAAAAATGAATAACCAAAGACAAAATATTTTTTTGTATCTCCAAGGAAACCTGTAAAACAAGTCTTCAACAACGTCCTGCAAAGAAAATGGATTAGTAGTCTTAATGCTTTTGTCTTGGCTAAAATTTCTACAAAACCACTGTTAGAAGACAACCAAAAATATCAAAACCCTGTAATAAAACCTAATAATAAACCCTAGAATTCAAGATAAAATGAAATGAAGTTGGAAATAAAGTGCAAGTTCATCACATTTTTTTTTTTGCCTTTGACCTAGTCTACAAGATCTGATTTGTTTGCTATAATTTCAGCCCCAAAAATAGAAATGCAAAGAAGATACCCCTACTAAAAATCTGAGATATTTCCAACAATGTAAGAATTTTATTAAAATACCTTAATTTGTGCCCTAGAGACCCTATTTATCAAAATAGACCAATTTTCAAAGATTGGATTTTTAAGTCATTAGTTTTCATCAAAACCAAAAACATAAAGAACATACCCCCTGTAGAATTTGCATAGCTTTCCAAAAATGTAAAATTTTCCAAAAGATATGTTGATTTGCAACCAGAAATGAATTTTCATGAAAAATTTGAAAAAATTATAACTCACAAAAAAATGATCCAAAAAATCCAATTTTCCTAGACTGAGACACCTTTGAACCATCCTTAACCTACAGTAGACATTTCAGACCTAAAATCCAAGCCATTTGTGAGATATGATCAAATCTTTCAAAAAACCCTAGGATTTTGTCTTCAACTCAACCTAAACAAGGGTTACCCTTAAAAAAATTCAATAAAACAACCATGTAAAGATTAGACAATCTGAAAAATGTGAATAAAATGAAGGAAAATCAGGGGCATCAGCCCCATGGTGGGAACCAAAAATGTGTGATCAAAATGACACACTTCTATAAATGATTACACTTGAGAGAATCCATGAAGAAGGAAGTCTGAAGAAGCAGCTTATAGCTTCCTATCTATGACATGCAAGAATCTAAGATAGTGTGAATGGTGGGTCTCAAATGAACCTTAATAAAAGACCCTTTCAAGGTGCACCATAGAATGGAAGATTCAAATGATAATGCAAATGAGAGGTAATCTAAGATAAAATGCAAGAACTAAGCTATGATGAAAATGCAAGAACAAGGAAAGCAAAGCTAATCTAGCAAGATTACAATACCTCCTAGTTAAGATATGTGATTTAAGCTAAATACAATAAGGAAATAATAATCTAGAATGCAAGAGTGCTCAAGAATTCTCTAAGAATGCAAGTAAACAAAGTGATAACATAACATGAGTGAGTAATATATATCCTTTTTTAAAGAGTGAGGAGAGAGCCTCCTTTTATAGAATTTATATGAAAATGAAGGGCTAGGATTAAGAGGTAGAAAGTGAGTGGCTGATATTAAAGGTTAGGTAGGTTTTTGGTGGGAGTGAATGAGATTAAGAGGCAAAAGAAATGAGTGGCTAGGATTAAGAGGCAAAATGAGATTCTACTCATCTTGGAAAGTGTGCATTCAATGTGTAGAAAAAATTATTTTTCTTTTTATTTTACATTAGGAAATTCCTTTTTCATGTGCACACATAGGATAAGGTGGATTTTATTATTTAATTTAAAGATTTTTCATTTAATTAAAAGGGAGCATGTTCTCTTAATTAAATAAAGCTTAGGATAAAGTAGTCAAACTTTATGATATAATATAATAAATGATTAATTAGTGATTTGATCAAGAAAATAAGAGATTAAATAAATATGCAAAAATTATTAAGCATAATATATAGTCTAGTATTTAAATTTTAATGTTTAGAAAGGGGCTCATAGTCTACTTGACTATTTTTGGGTGATTACACCACCCAATCACCAAAACTTGGTTCAGATCCCAATAACTTTTCATCTCACATTATGGAGTCTCATCACATCCCATTAAACATGTTCCATCACATTTCACTCATTTATCCAACTGATTCAATATCAACCTCTTACACTGGGCTCTAACTAGGCTTAATCCTAGTAACCTTGTCAATTGGGTATTTCAGAATTTTCACCAATATGTTCCAAAACACTTGCCAAAAAAAATCTTACTTCCAGATACCATTTTGGAATTTTCTTAACATATAAATAGACCATGTTCCTTTGGACCAACACACTGGACAAATACCCTGCAACCCCACAAATAGGCATAATTAGCCTATTTTTACAAATAAACCACTAGTAAAACTTCACCCAAAATGTCTAAACCATGAAATATTCTTAGGTTATGTCTTAAATCAAAGGATTTCACATTTTTCTGATTATCCACTCTCATTTACATGCTCAGCCACTAAACCCTCATTTTTAGGTGCATAAAACTAGATCTTCCTAGATCTAGGGTTTACTAACACTTCCAAGGTCAAATGATGGCCTCAACACCATTTATTCAACATGTCTTGACATAATCCATCATAAAATGTGGCCCTTATTCAACTAAAACACTCAGACCTATAACAACTCCCTCAAACTATGCTTCCAATGCACACAAGCTCCAACTTTGGGTGGTCACCTTTCCTCAATCAATAATCCTCTATAAACATATGGTTAGTATAATTTATTTTAAAATATATAAGACCCATTACACAAGCTATAGAGGAAAAAAATTGGAATGGGTTAAATAACCATAATGGACTTCAAAATTCAACAAAACTGTGAAATAGAAGTCTACAGGACAGTCACAAAATTGATAAACCAAATGACTAATAAAATGTTAAAACCAAATTTAAAATCTTCTTAAATACTATTGTAATACATTTCAATAGATTCCAATCCAAATTATAAAGGAGAATCAATGAAATGCTTTAGATTTAAACCAAATTTGCAGATCAAAAGCTGATTTCTTTGTTCATGTATGACAATCTGTACAAATCCAATGTCCTTTTCCCAAAAACCCATAACTTGGTGTGAAGGATGGTATTTAACACTACCTTTACCTTTTCGAACCATTCCCAACCAAAAAAAAACCTTTAACTAATCAAAAATTATTCAAAATCCCATTTTACCAACTAGTCATTACATTTTAAATTTAAATTTGAAAATTTCCCTCCTTTTGCTATTTATCCCTTCCTACTGACTCTAAAGGCTTTCAATAGCATTTACAATATAAAATATGTTTATAAACACCCAATCCTATGTCACTATGCTCTCAAATACATAAATATCAAATTTTAGGTCCTATGACCCTTATTGTGCCAATTTTTTCTTTTTGGGTGTAATACCCCTTACTATTACAATATAACCCTCAAAGGCTTTATTTCATCATTTTTGGTCCTCATTAACAATTTACACCTTGTCCATTGCTTAATGTAATCATTGATCCACCTGGACCTTTAGGTATTCCTGCACCAGGGGGTGAATCCATTGTGTCCCAAAACTCCAAATCTTTAACCAACTTATAAACTTAATCTCAAGTGTGAATGATAAACATGAATGCAAGATCACAACATATTAATTAATCAACAAATAACACCAATATTTTTTATGTGGATACCTAGTTAAGGGAAAAACCATGGTGGGGATGAAACCCACAAGATGAATGTATTTTGTCAAATGCACTATACCCTATTAGGAGTATTACAAGGGGAATGGACATGTATTTAGGTACACTACCTAGAGCTCACTTCTCAAATACAACAAGTGATTCAACCCAAAAGAAGGATCACTTCCTTACAACAATATCTGATTACAATTCATAATGGAAAATAGTTCATAACTCATTAACATACATATAGTATCTCTGAAATGCCAATACAGTTGAAATGAAGCACATCAAATTTCTGCCTCAATTGCAGATTCCACTCATACCTCTTCACATTCACTCTTTGATACCACACATATTTGCATTTAAAAATAATTACATCTTTTATACATTTCTTCAACTTTATTTCAACTAGGTCTACCATGGACCTAATTACAAAATATTAATTCAAATACACAATTCAATCCATTGAGTGTTAGCTAAGACATATAAATGATCAATAACAACATCCTTGAACACACTTTAGATCCATAAATCATGTCACAATACTTCATGAAATGATACACCATCAAGTGGTCCAAGAACAATAATAACAACAATACACAACATGAAAAATCACCAAATCCAATCACATAACCCAATGTGATCCAACAACATGAATATGATATGATCTAGAAACATCAACAAGGAACTTGAAATTCTATGATAGTAACAAGAACAAATCTATCTTAGAATTCATAACTATATCTGCACTGTTCATAAGGAATACCAGTCAACAACCTCTATCATACAAGAAAGATAACTTTCCAGCATCCAAATCATGAACCACTCAAGTTGAGGACATACATCCATGTCCTGAACTCACCACTAGGTTAGCAACCAATAGTATTACATAATCAATCCACAAAAATCTAAGAACTGTAACACTATCTCTACCTGAACAACCAAAGTACCAATCTATGATAAATCCTTCATAGCTCACTCAAATCATCACACAAACCTCTTTAAGTTGACATAGAACAACTATAGACATCACTGAAACCATTTGTACCTTCACAACATATGATCTTTAATACAATAGTCGTACCAAAATAATCTTTTCATTGAACATCCCAGGAACACACAAAAACAATGTTATCAACAATAGGAATATGATGACATCAATGAAAAAACAATAATGTCAACACATATATCAGTGATATCCAACAATCTCCCCCTTTGGCATTGATGGAAAAATATGATCTGAAAAACTAAATCAATCCACAATATGTCTTTTAGAGTCTCTCTAACAAACCTTCTCCACCTGAGAACAATCTCTCCCCCTTATTCTTATAATTGTATTTTTACATAACTCTGTCCCCCCTTTGACATCAATGGAAAAGACGCATATATGCACTAATTTATAAAAGCCAAAAATCTGAGCATCTGACTACTCCCCATGAGTAGTAGCCACCAAAAAATCAATCCAGAGTAATGATGTTCTCAGTAAGTACACTAGACTAATGCAAATCAATGCATCTCTAGCTCTGATTAGGAGGGGAACTTACCCAAAGATTACCTCACAGATAATAAAAAGTATCCTTTGGAAAGAGCTTCATGAAGATATCTACATTATTCTCTTTAGTATATACATACTCCATTCTTACATGTTTCTCACTGACCTTGTCTCTCAATAAATTATATTTGATAGATATATGCTTGGTCTACGAATGCAATACACGATTCTTTGAAATATTGATAGCGCTTGAATTGTCACAATAGATAGAAATTGGCTCATCAATACTTACTCTAATATCTTTAAACATTTTCTTCATCCATATCACTTGTGTACAATTAACAACAACAACATATTCAACTTCAGTAGTAAATTGTGAAATACAATTTTGCTTTTTACTTGCCCATGAAACTAACCTTTTTCCAAAAAATAATACCCCTACACTTGTTTTTTTTATGTCATCCTCTTTACCTACCCAATCTGCATTTGTATAAGAATAAATGTAAAATCATCATCGTTACAATACCATAATCCATAATCAGTTGTTCCTTTCACATATATAAATATCTTTGTAACCACAACAACATGTGATTCCTTTGGTTCTTGAAATCTTGCAACAATGCAAACAACATTCAATATATCAGGTATGGTCTGTGTTAAGTATAGTAAACCACTCATTATTGATCTATATCTTTTTTTATTTTCTTCAGGTGAATCATCATCCTTAGTCAATTTTCAAATAGTAACCATAGGAGTAAAAATAGGTTTTGAATCATCCATACCAAATTTCTTCATCAATTCTCTCACATACTTGGACTGAGATATGAGAATACCTTTATCATATTGTGTAGCTTGTAGAAAGAAAAATTTCATCTCACCTATCATCGATATATAAAAATCTTTTTTAATCTCATCAACAAATTCTTTACTCAACTTATCATTTCTACCAAAAATAATATCATCCACAAAGACTTCAACAATCAAAATATCATCATGATCAACTTTGAAGTATAAGTTTCTATCAATAGTACCTTTACTGAAAAGAAGTCTCAATTAATACTTATCTAACCTTGTATACCAAGATCAAGGTGCATATTTTAATCCATATAATTCTTTATTTAATTAAAAAACCATGTCATCTTTATCAGTCAAAGGAAGTCCCATTATGCATCAAATTTGCACCCTATTAAACTTGAAAGTTTAATAACCTGGCATAACATGGGAATCACTTCTACATGTGGGATATGCAAAAACTTGAAGTGGAACCTTTGGATCCTTGGTCGGTTCCTATTGGATAATCACCTATTTTGTCTTAAAACTAACTCAAACTCTGGAAGGAAAAGAGAGAGAAGATGCATAAAAGAACTATAACTAAAATGAAATGTAAATGCTCCGTCTTACTAGGTGATGTACCAAACTTCTATGAATCACAACCAAAAATGACTAAGTGTTGGTTTTATACTATCTGACTTGAGGGAAAGTAGAAATTTTCCGTATAGGCTTTCATAAATATTTCATAGTAATATTTTGAATGAACCTATTAAGGAGAAGAGTTTTCTAACTTAACCATTTCAAAACATAAAAAAAAAACTACAACTTGAAAACAAACCCACACTTCTGCAAATAGGTACTCAGATGAGACAAGATAAAATGGAATGAAAAATTCACTAATCACCTTTATCAATCACCTATAGTGCACACAAATATGCAAAAATAAAAGAAGACTAAAATAACTCAGATAATGTTTTGCTCCAAAAGTTAAGCCACTTTCAATTGTGCTTCAAATAGAGTTATAGAATTATGAAAAAATTCTCCAAAAGACAAAAAAATGGCCACAATTATCCTCTCTACATAATCCAAACTCCCTAAAAAAGATCCTCCAAAACCCCATAAGTACAACTTGTTCAACTACTAAGGGCCAGCTGCTAATAAAAAGGCTCCAAAAATGGTGAATAGAAGCCATGGAATAAGGAAATCTGGTTGGAAAAAGTCTTCACAACCAATAGGGATCCCAACACATGCTCAAAAGGCCTCAAAACATTAATAAAGTTCATAAAGACCCTTTAAAAATCATGAATAAGTCTAAAACCAAAAATTCCCTAAAAGCCCTCTAACATCTCCTAAATCTACTCCAATATGCCTAGATGCTCTCCTTATCTACCCAAACTATTTAAACTGCCTCCTGTAAGCTCTTCTTCACATAAATTCATCAATTAAGCCCCAAGGCATCAATTTTTTTCTTATCTATTAAAATATTTTCTTGCATCTAAGAACATTAATAATTTATTGTAACTTATAGAATTGTTACAATCAATTATTAATTTACAATAATAACTCCTGGAAGAAAATAAAAATACAAATAAACAATAAATAATAACATATACCCTGCGGTCTTGAAATGCAATTCCAATAAAAAACTAAGTATTTTTTTACTTCAAACTTCAAATGAATATCAACCATTGAAAAGGATAAAATTTTTGGCTTATTGGCATTGGAAAATAAATAGGGTAACAAACCCTAAAAACATCTCACTTTCATTTGCCCTTTCATTTTTTTGTGTGTTCAAGATCTGCCTGGAAAGCTCTAGGGTTTCTTTTCATGAAACTGAATCTTTCTTTATAGAATCCTCTCTGCATTTTGCACAAGCCACCATGAATGGGGTTCTGTAAATCTTTTCAAACTGTTCTATGCAATTATTGAAGTTTTTTTCTTGCATGAATTTTGGAGATAATTTGTAGAATTGGGCTTGTGTTGAGCATGGTAAGCTATTTTGTTTCTTGGTGCTTTGAACTTTACTTTTATAAAGAACACATGGAAAACATGCTCTTGTATCTTGATGTTTTGATATGCTTTGAGATCCTTCTTCATTGCTGTGATTTTCATGCTCTGTATTCGCGAAACCTTGAGCTTTATTTAGTAATAATTGCCATGATGCTCATGATGTGACCATCATTAAATGACATGGACTAGGGAACTATGTACTATCATTACTTTTCTTTGTCAGTGAACTTTTCACGACAGCTTCCTTTAGATTATTACTTCACTGCCATGACAGGATATTGCATGCACGAATATGGTATGATATTTTATCATTGTTTTACCATTTAAATTTTACTCCTATCAGTGTATTTTTCTTAATCTCTCTTAAAATACCACATCTTTCTATGATTTTGATGGTATACCATTTTTTTATGACATAAAAGATCTAAAATGAAGTGAAGTGTTGTCCTCTACGTACTAACTAGTATCTACCAGAGTATTTCTATGACATAGATTTAACTTCTCAGAACTACTACCACCATCCATTCTATAAGACCTTACTTAGTTTGTATTTGCTATGATTTTCCACACCAGAAGGAGGGAGTCGTGCTGATTGGGCTCAACGTGAGATGAGGAATTACAATTTGATCAAATCCACTAATAGCATCCAACACCAAGGAACAGTAGGGTTGAAACTTGAAACAATAATTAATCAACCCAAAATGGCATAATATACTCCACCTTGATATCTACTAAAAATTTGAATGATTTTGGAATTGATATTTCTTGCATCAAGAATCTTTATGGAATTACTATTGTATGCACTCTAAAATGGTTGCCTGGACTATGGACCCCCATTTATCAATTTATCAAATTCCTTAATCAATGCCTTGCAACATTTTCAATTCAAATCAATTTCCTTGATCAAATCATAATTAGTTCAATTATTTCAATATATCCTAAGGTTTGATCATTTCATCAATTATCTTATTTAATTAAAAGAAAACAATTCCTTTTTATTAAATAAAATAATCTTATTTAATTAAAATTCCTTTTTAATTAAATAATCTTATCTTATTTAATTAAAATATCTCTTAATTAAATAATATTATCTCATTTAATTAAAATATCCCTTTTAATTAAATTAAATAATCATATTTAATTAAAATAAAATCCCTCTTTTAATTAAATAAAACCCCCACTTAAATCTCTCTTTGTTGAAAAAGGAAGTAAATTAAATAAAAATAAATAAAGTTCCTTTTTTATACATCTTCCTAAGTGGCGGGCTTTTTTGCCTCTTAATCATAGCCTTTGATTTTGCCTCTTAATCTCTACCATCCATTTCTCTTTATAAGGAAACCTCTCCTTCTCATTTGATAAAGATTTTATGCTATTGTTATGCTGTAGGTTTGGAGAGCAATTTTGGAGGAGATTTTGAGCACTTGTGCTTGGATATTGCAACTTCTCTCTTCTTTTATTCTTCTTTCATGCCCCATGGCAATCCATTTAGATTAATTTTGCACTTTCATATTAGATTAGATTCATGTTTCCTTTCATAGATTCATAGAAGTGTGACACATTTTTAGCACACATTTTTGGCACCCACCGTGGGGCATGATGCTCCTGATTTTCCTTCATTTTATTTAGATTTTCAGATTTTCTAATCTTTACATGGTTATTTTATTGAAGTTTTTCAAGCCTAACCCTTGTGCAGGATGAGTTGAAGACAAAACCTAGGGTTTTTTTTGAAAGATTTGATCATATCTCCCAAACGGCTTGGATTTTTGCTCTGAATTTGTTTTTATAGGTTGACATTGGGTCAAAGGTGTCTCGGTTTGAAAATAAGATTTTTTGGATCATTTTTCCGTGATTTATAATTTTTTTATGATTTTTCATGAAAATTCATTTCTGGTCGCACATCAACAAATTTTTTAGAAAAAATTACATTTATGGAAAGCTCATGGAATTATACAAGGGGTATGTTCTCTATGTTTTTTGTTTTGATGACAAATAATGGCTTAAAAATCCAATCTTTAAAAATTGGTCTATTTTGATAAATAGGGCCCTAGAGCACAAATCAGAAAATATTGCTAAAACATTTACATTTTTGGAAAGTTCTATGTTTTTTAACTAGGGTCTCTTTTCTATATTTAGGGTTTGGGATTTGAATTCATGTCATATAGGTCCAATCTTTTTGAGTAGGTCAAAAATCAAAATTAAAAAAAGGGCATTTAATGATTAGCTTGCACTTATTTTTCACATGGTTCAATGCATGATATGAGTTGTCATTTGGACTATTTGCTAGTTATTATTTCTCGTAACATTTGATTTTCAGATCTAACCCTAGGGTTTGCATAAGTTGAATATACATTGTATATCTTGTTTGCTTGTCTTGCTTGTTGGAGAGTTCGTGGCTTGCTTTCGCGAAAAAGCTCAACAAAACAAACAATAAGGTAAAATCTACTAAGAGCGTTACTTTGGACCTAAGGTATTTTGTTTCATCTCTATAATATTTGGATTTTGGAAATAAAAATGAACCTCTCATGTGTTTAGCTTGAATGTTTTCTTGTTTTCATATATCACATTTCCAATTGGTGCTTTAAAAATGGACCTAGATTTGATTTCTTACATATATGTTTCACATAGTAATTAGGCCCTATGAACACTATTTGTGTCAATATTGAGAGAGTGGGATTCATTCACTTGTATTACATGCGAAGCTCTTCTTGAAGATAGATCCCCTTGTAGGTAGGGAAGGATTTGTTAGTATCTTACTTGGTTTGGTCTTCAACTTTTGACGGTACTTTCTCTCTTGAGATTAGTGGTCATTGTTGTTGATATACGAACCTTGGGTGAGGTGATTTAAAATTAGTTGGTCAATTAATCTAGTTTTCTATGTCTGGGTGAGGCAAAGAAGCTAGAGGATTATGCTCTTTTCCCTTTTGGGAGAATCAGAAACTTGGAACCCTTGAATCCAAACTAAGTCCCCATGTGGTCCATATTATGAGTCTTCCTTGTTAGAGAGGGTTAACCATAGTGGAAACTCCCTTTATTGGGTAAACCACATGGATAGAACCTCAAGCGGCAATATCCATTTTCACCATGGTAGAAACAACCGCTATATAAATGTCCTTGTGGAAGAAATCTCCACAGGTGTGGTCTTTTTTTGGGTTGTCAGATCTCCTCAACAGCTCCTGATTGATTAAATTATTAGACTATGTCAAAACCTCGATGCGTCGGGATTGGATTTCACCCACTTGATATTGTAAAAGTTTCAGAGTTTACCATTACTACAAACCATAGTGCAACCAACTTTTTCTTTTCTAGGACTATGTGCGTGATTGAAAAACATTTTTAGAACATACACAAGTAGAATCTTTAGGGAGTAGAATACTATGACACTATTCTTGTTCATGTGCAAGGTTTCTTTGTCCCTTGCTCATTGTTTGAAGATAGTTGTTTTCTTGAACTCCCTGATTGTTGTCTTGCGTGCTTGATTAATGATAAAATCTGTGAATGCATCTAGTTGGTCAATTAAAATGAACAAATTTGAGTTCCCGAGTGATAAAAACTTCAATAGATCTCCCCAAAAGTGCTATGACATGTTGCTCAACATCCAAATGAACGTAAATGGTACTAAGTTGCAGAAAATGACTCTTGGTCTTCTTTCTTCCACGTCTCCCATATCTTCCTAGTCTCCCATTTCCATCCTTTCTCTTCTTCCTTCACGCTTCTTCCTCCTTCCTAATATCTTCATGTATTCTTGTGTCTTTTCCTCTTATTATCTAGTCTATCTTCTTCTATTCATCTCTTTTGTCACTCCCATGCTTGATTCTTCCTCTTCCAGAACCATGAATCTCAACTATCTTGTTATGGAACCTCTCTTGAGAATAGATGATCTTGAACTCATTTCTCAATTCGAAGAGTGGTATTCCTCCAAAAATTGCATGGGTGATAAATTTAGGACAAAAAAAAATTAAAAATTGAATGAATATGATGCCTTTGCTAGGATCATACTCATGATCTTGTCACAACCTCCTTCTTCCAAACATATTTCATCTTCTGAGTCTTCTCATATTTCCTCATCATCCAAGTCTTCTTCCTCCACTAGGTCTTCACTTTCCTCTTCTCCATGATCTCATTCTTCTTCTACTTCTCCCAAAAGTCATACTTCTCTTTTCAAGACATACCATAATGAGAAACGTGACAATCCTTGTGATACATCTTCCACAAAGAGTGACACGCCCATTTTTTATGACTATGATGACTATGATGACTATGATGATGGACAATATAGTGATACCTATGACACCTCTATTCCTAAAAATCCTCCTATTCGTGTGCTCGTTCTTATTGGTAATGGGTGTTCACATTAGATAGATTGTGATGGTGATCCATATGATTCTGATTTTGAAAGAGACTTTGATGATTTTTGTGAGCAATACCTGGATGATACATATACTTCTATTAAGGAAGAGAAATCTCACTGCGCTGATTATAAATGTAAATACTATAAGAATCGCTCCTCAAAGGATTCTCATGCTGAAAATAAAGATTGCACTCTCAAGAAAGATCATGTTAATGATGAACCATTTTTTTTTGATGATTCCCTTCCATCCTCTACTTCCTCTAATACCCATACATCTCCTAAAGTTTCACAAATCCTTCATCCAACAAAGGTCCTAACACTTTTCATGCGATTTCATATAGTTGTCGTCAAGGGATACCTCTTAAATAAAATCAAGCTAACCTTCAATTGGTTGCGAATACATTCAATAATGCTAAACCTAAAGAGCCTAAGCCTTTATATTATATAATGCCTACTTCAGCTAATCGTTTCCCATCTCTTCCCAAGTTTCCCATACAATTCCAACATGCTTCCTTGTCCTTAGAAGTGGCTCCATGTCCAAAGGACTCTAAAAATGATAAAGAAAAGAACATAAAGAAATATCAAGATCAAGAAACCTCCATGTCATCCAATCCTTTTCATGATGTCTCTTATCCGTTTCATGGTTCTTTTGATCCCGCATGCCCTTTCTCATTCATTCCACCATGTATTAATTATTCTCCTAAGCAAGATCAAGTTACTACTTACACCATTGAGCTTATTGACAATCAAAATAACCTTACCCCACTTACGCTTTCCAAAGATGATACTTCCATTAAGGTTATGAAAAATGGTGTTGTTACTTCCAATATTAAGCCTATTAAAAATCAAGAGGAATATTATGTGCTTATGTTATCCAAAGATCCTTGTCAAGATCAAAGTCTTCCATCTTCTTGTTCTACCACTCCATGTTTGCTTCCACTTTCTACTCTTCCTAAGTATTTTCAAGCTTCGAACAATCCTATCAAAGAAGGTGCTCCTATTCAAGATGTTCATGATCCTATTGAAAATCCTGATGCTCACTCTAAAGATGCTGATGTCCTTGGTTGTCATATACATTCTGATGAACTTATTGATTATCCTTTTGTGTCTTCCATATCCATCCTTGGACCTCCTCCACCAATACTAAGGGCTTCACATTTTCCTTCCATCTTGGGTCCTTATGTCCCTTCACTTCCCCTCCTAACCATCCTAATTCATCATCCATCTTGGGTCCTTACATCCCCCCATCTCCCATCTTTCCTCAAGATCAACATAGATGCATACCCTTGAATCCTTTTCATCCATCCACCCATCTAAACCAGTCATATTATTTTTCTTCCTCCACAAGTCCCAAGTCTTTTGGAAGAAACTTGAATGTTC
>MU227685.1:1919247-1934279 GCA_018584345.1 Thuja plicata
TATTCTCTCTTTGATCTTGACAATGTTGACCTATACACAAACATTTGGGATATCTTGTGAGCTATCTTACGATGATCTTGCTTTCATTCCTTTCATGTTTTCATCTCTATCTTTCTCCATTCATTTTCGCCTATCGCTCTCCTTTTCCCCTTTGGTAAGACATGGTGCTATGAAGCCTCTTGACATGTCTACTCCTTTGGACTGCATCCTTTCCTACTCCTGCATTACGCTTTTGTGACTTATCCTATTATGGCCTTTCATTGCTTATCCAAATGTGCTTTACATGATGTTTCTTTTTCCCTAGCTTGGATACTCTTGAGGAGTTTTCCTTTGAGGATTTCTTCCCTTCATTCTCCTTCATTCTCCTGTCTTTCATCTCTTCCACCAGCTTGCTAATCCCTCCTGTCATCCACCTTGCTAAACATTGGGACTGCACAATGTGATCTTGCTTGGGAGTTTGATGCCCATTCTGTTTGGGGGCATCCTTTGTACATAATTATTGATCTTGAAAAAATCCAAAAAATGATATATTGTCAAAAATTCTAAAAATCAGAAAATGTCCTGAAAAAATGATCATCTTAGTGAAAACCTAGCAATAGGCGCCTTTATGTATCTCCAAAAAAAAAATTATATATTCCAAAAATACAAAAAATAAAAAAAATTTAAAAATTCAAAAAAAAAAAGAAAAAGTGCCTTGGTGAAAACCTGGAAACAGGTGCCTTGGTAGCAAAAATTCAAAAAAATTATAAAAAATCCTGAAGAAAAAGAAGAAACAAATGAAAAAAATGAAAGAGAAAAAATTGTAATAAAATCCAAGTGGTGAAAACATGGGAATGGGTGCTACTTGAGGCCTTTGCACCCCTATTTCTTAGCGCGTGTCCTCGACACTTAGCCTTTCTCCATCATGCCTTGTCCTTGTTACCTCGGTCTAGAATTGGTCTTTGTCTCTATCTAGGGGGAATAACTGTGTTAGATTTGGTCTCTTGGATGCGTTAGTCTTTAGGACATATCACAAATGGTGTTTTTCAACACCACCCCAACTGTATTTTTAATACAATCCCTGACATCAAGTGTTTTTTTAACACTTATCAGTTTGGTCTTCCCAGTTTTGTCATGTGATCTTACCTTCTTGCAAGCATTCGATCCTTATCCTTGGAACTCAGTATCAGTTAACACACTTAAATTTTTAAACACGACACTTAATGCTTGAGCTATGTCATGATCTTTTCTTTGTGTGCTGACTGTTATTAATTTTCGTTGAGTGTCCTTGTCTAATAAGTCTCTTTGGGATGCATAGCTAGAGGACTTGGGGCATGGAACATGTTTTTATTTGCTTCCTAATTTATGCTTCACTATTTTTTGCACAACCATTGTGCTGGTCATCTTGGCCTCTATGCTTTGATGCGAGCATGGTTTTGCTACATTAAATTGGGTAAGCTAACATCACAGCCATCTTGACCTTTATGTCTCTGACACTTATGTTAGAATCTTTCCACATTCCAATCTGATATTAATCACATTCACATCTTTATAGTTGCGCTTGTGACTAGTGATTATTGTGTGATTTTCCGATGTCCGTTAATAATGGCCCAATGATGAAAATAAGTTCCTTAACATTCTCTAATGAATGATGAAGAAAAATTCCTATGTTATAGTTGCTATATTGCAAGTACACCTTTGCATTTTCATGTAGCTTGCATTGTTATACCTCATGTTAGTTTGCATTTTAGGCTGCATTATGAGTTTGAGAGGTTTTCCTTCATCTTTCTTGTGGACTTTAAGCAACTGTGATCACGTTCTGATCTTCATTTCCTTATCTTCTTTCGTGATCTCAATCAAAATTTTCTATCTTAAACAAGTGATTGATTTTGGGGCATTCTCTTTGTAAGGCAAATTCTCTTTCTTCTCTCCATTTCTCTCCACCTCTTCCAAACTTTTATCTTCCATTCAATTTCACCCCACTTCTTTTCTTCTAATTCAACCTTGGGGCATAATATTTCATGCTTGATGATCTAATTTGGTTCTGTGATCCTTATATCTTTCATCTTACATAAAGAACCTTACCCTTAATTCAATTTGATCAAATTTATCAATTTGATGTTTCTCCTCTATCTCATTTCAATTTTGATCATGAGGGGGCAGTACCTATCAAACTTCAATCCTTGATTCAGCTTTATCAATCCTATCAAATGTTCCACTTGGGGCAACCTTTCTTGAGATTCTTATCTTGGACATGTCAATTACCTATTTATAGGGGTGTTGACCTTGTCTTTTTCAAACAACTTATCTTTGTCTTGATGTGTTCCCATAAAGATCACACGTCTGAGTTGTTTTGTGATCCTAAATCAATCTCACACTTCAATTGAATTCTTTGACTACATTTTTTTCCATAAAGATCACACATTAGTTAAAGAGGGGCAAATGTATGCACCCTAAAATGGTCGCCTGGACTATGGGCCCCCATTTATCAATTTATCAAATTCCTGAATCAATGCCTTGTAGCATTTTCAATTCAAATCAATTTCCTTGATCAAATCGTAATTAATTCAATTATTTTGATATTTCCTAAGGTTTGATCATTTCATCAATTATCTTATTTAATTAAAAGAAAACAATTCCTTTTTATTAAATAAAATAATCTTATTTAATTAAAATTTCTTTTTAATTAAATAATCTTATCTTATTTAGTTAAAATCTCTCTTAATTAAATAATATTATCTCATTTAATTAAAATATCCCTTTTAACTAAATTAAATAATCATATTTAATTAAAATAAAATCCCTCTTTTAATTAAATAAAACCCCCACTTAAATCCCTCTTTGTTGAAAAAGGAAATAAATAAAATAAAATAATAAAGTTCCTTTTTTTTACACATCTTCCTAAGTGGTGGGATTTTTTGCCTCTTAATCATAGCCTTTGATTTTGCCTCTTAATCTTTACCGTCCATTTCTCTTTATAAGGAAACCTCTCCTTCTCATTTGATAAATATTTTATGCTATTGTTATGCAGCAGGTTTGGAGAGCAATTTTGGAGGAGATTTTGAGCACCTGAGCTTGGATATTGTAACTTCTCTCTTCTTGTCTTCTTTTTTCATGCCCCATGGAAATCCATTTAGATTAATTTTGAACTTGCATATTAGATTAGATTCATGTTTCCTTTCATAGATTGATCTTGCATTTGTATTTCCTTTCATAGAATAATCATACATTGTTATCATATAGAATAGTTTTCATTTGCATGCATACTTGATGATCATGGAGACTAGCACTCTTTCCTTTTCTCTTTGAATCTCTCGTTTTATGGTGTACTTGCATGGGCACAAACTAGGTCAATCTGAGGGCCTCCATTACAAACCCTTGCACTCCATGAATAGAGAGCTATGAGTCACCATTCGAATCTCATTCTTGAGAAATCTTGGATACAATGATTCATAGAAGTGTGACACATTTTTAGCACACAACTATCTGGTCTCATGCATATGACATGTTCTCATTGCCTTTTCTGTTATAAGACCTTAATAAAATGGTCTATTTTGGCTATCTTTGTCCTATATATTCATGTCATTTCAGGGTGCTCTCCTTTTACTATTGTTCTATGGTAGCATGTTCTTGGAACCTAATATACATTGTGTTTGATACATTACTATCTTTGAGACACTTGATTATCGTATTCAACCTTGTTCCGTATGACTTCCATCTTTTGAGAAAAAACATTTTTGAATATAAATTGAATACAACACTAGCATTACATCATGACAAATTCTGGCCCTCATTATGTTGTACCAAATGGTCTAGTGTATAACCAATACTTATGTTGTCCTTTGGATTTTCTTTCATTATATTTTATAACAACAATATAGGCCACTTATAGTAGTGTTGATGCTTGATCACCGTTTTATGATTTCCTCTCATATTGTTCTTATTAATGTTGTAAGAGCACTGTCTTTACATTTTCTTTACATGAGATGCTACTAGGACAACATGTCACATTTTCCTTCATTGTGGCTTCCTTGTTTGGTTATGATGGTTACCAATCAATGCAATATATGATCTCTACCACTTCAACTATGTCTTGAAGGTCGATGATTTTTATTCCTTGACTCTACATTGGACATCATTTCAATGTTTTTTCAAGCATTACATTTCTTCTTTTCCCTATTATCAACTCATGACAACAAATAACATGAAATCCTTGTGCTATGTTATATTTGAATATCAATAAGGCATACTTTGATAACTCTGTTATCCCTACACCATACATGACTGCTCATGTGTTTGTCACTACCTTTGGACTACCACCATATATATGCTTTTTTTTACCCTTTAATTATCTTCATTCAATCACCTTGTCTTTGATCCATGAATATGATGCATGCCAACACTATTCACTTTCATAGTATTTATTTGTTTAGTAACTATGACAAGAAGGATGCTCCTTATAACTAATTTTGAGATACATTGCTGCTCCATTGAATGTGTGACCATGCAATTGAATGATTATCATTCTTCCTCAAATGACTCTACTATAGGAAGATTCATTATTCTTGTTAATTTATGTTGAATGTACTTAATCATATAATATCTCTTTGTGTCTTTGTCTCTCATTAGCAAGCTGGGCTCAAACTCTTATGTGAGCCACATTTAGCTCTACTTGCTAATTAGAGAGACACCTGAAACTACACATGAAGAAAACTAGTTAGAAATAAATCATTTTTCTTTGAATTTGGTAGTGATGTATGTCTATGTGGGAAAATTGGTAGAGTAAGGTATAGTCATAGCTCAGAAAAAAATGTTCTAACTCATTGCATCTCTTCATTTTTCAAGTTTAGGACAACGAGGAACAAGGAATGAAAAGTGCAAAGATTAAAAGATTCTAAGGCTCAACATTCTTAAGGATCAATTTCCACTCACTCTAGTCATTCAGGCAATGACTGGCCTCTACCTTACTTCTTTGCTTTTCTTTCATGTACACATATTCACATATGATTTTCTAAATTGAAAATTCAATGAATTATGTTCTAGCTAGTTTCACGGCTTGTGTGGAGCAAAATAATACTTTGTTGAATAAAAATTACATTTTCAAAAAATATTTGTAAAATCTTCTTTCTATGTTATGATATTTCCTTCATTAAATGAAATAATTCAATCTTGGTTTCAAAGTTATTACATTTATCACAGAAACACAAAATGTAGGAATAAATAGAATGCACCTTTTTTGCTTGAAAGTATGATGGTTCTACCAAATTAAACCTAAGTAAAAATTTTGGTAATATTTTTGGTGACATATGCTATTTTTCTGCCTACTAGACATCAAGACCAGTAGCCTAGAACAAAATATTGGGCATGGAGTTAGTTAACCACCTGATTGAAACCTGAAACATAGACTGTGGATACATGATTACCCTTACTTAATAATTGTGTGTATGTTTATGATTTTTGATACTGAAGCAAAGAAATTCATTATCACAAATTATAGATGAATGCCTGATCATTAAGTAAGGATTTTCTTGTGCTTGTAGACATTGACAACAAGTTTAAAGCATGAGTTTACCTCATTTTGACCTCTAAAAACCATCCTATTTTCAAAGAAAGTGGGTACATGATTTACCACAGTGAAACTATTCCTTTGCAACTCAAAAATACCTTGAACCTTGAAAACTTATTGAAAACTGGGAAAGCTAAAACTAAAACTAACCTAACTGTGCTTGAAAATACATAGGGAAAACTAAAAAACTAACCTACCTTAGCCTAACCACTAGAAAAACATGCTAAAATAAACCATTTACTGGCTCACTAATATTTTCCTTTTCTCCCTCATTTGCAATGATAAACATGCTTCTCATAGGAAAATATAGGAAGATGAAAAAATGAAACACATTTAACTAGCTCATGCAACATTTCCTCAAGAAAGAAAGTGTTTTTACTTACTTCATGTTGCTGATTGAAGAAATTGACATCTTTTAATGAATCAGCATACCGCATTTGATATTCCTCATCAGCATCCTCATACTTAGGTGCTAATATAAATGAGGCCCCCTCACTTATCTCTAACCAGGCTAGATACCTAATTGGGAAACCTCTTGGAAGTATGAACTTGGTGCTCTCTTTTCTAGTTTCTTTTCTTTCCTTTCTTGTCTCTCAATCCTTATGGTTTTCCTGCATTATTAATATCCATGTCAACTCCACCTCCATGGTCAGGGGACCATCATCTTCAGCTAAGTCAGCTAGGAGTTCATTAAAACTATTCACCCATTGAAGATTCCTAGCACTTGGTTCCAGCTTGTGTTCAAGAATGAAATCCTTAGGTAAAACACTTTCCAAAACATGGCTTCATTCGATATGCACAAACTCTGAAATTTCAACAACAATATTATCATAGAACACCTTGATAATGCTGTCAAAAAATTCCTCCTCTATGCTTTAGTTAGCTTCCACATCATGAACATTTTTTTGTTGCGTTAATCTAATTGAAATCACATCTTCCTCATCCCTATCAATAGAGTGGGGTAACCGATCAAAGAAAAGCATAACCCTTTCTTCTTTCTTAATATACTCTCCTAAAATCAATGAGGTTTGTTCATCATCTTGCTCAAAATATGTAGGAAACTTTGCAAATAAATTTTGTGCCTCCTGTTCCACTTGACTTTTCTTCTAAACCTCTGCCACTTGTTCTATCATATTAGAACCAACAACATCCTTCTCCTTTTCAAATCTATGACCTTGGAATGGCTCACATGGGACACCCTTGAAAATGTTTGGCATCTGATAGTCAGGATATTGAGTCCATGAAGGCTGCCATGGTGGCTTGGTATCTTGGTCATTTGGTCTAGTTACATAACATAACTCAAATTGAGGATCAATAAAGTGAGATGGTTGACTGTGCTCACTCAAGGGCTCTTGTAGGGGCTTTCCTATATCTTTTACAGGTTTATAACTCCTAAAACTTGGAATCTCAAGCTTGGAAGGATGACTTGGGGCACGTAAGGATGATTGAGCCTCTAACTCTTGTAATCATGTAATTAACAACCTCATTTTCTCCTCTTTATCTACAACTTTCTTGGCAAGTAACTCCTGCTCATACTAGTGAGCCTCCACCTCTTGCTAATGAATATGAGCTTGATAAGAAATCTCCTCTTGCAACATTTTTTATTCATGTTTTCACTCCACAGATCTTAGTTTCTCTTAAAAATTCATCACAATATCATCATGACTCATCTTTAAAATATGCTGCTGGGAATAACTCTGAGAATCATTAAAGAATTTCTCTTGTGGTTGTTGATAGGCATGCTTCTAGGAAACTTAAGTAGGGGTGGGAGGGTGGAAAGTGTATAGATCTTGTTGATATGGTTGGTGAGGAGAAGTGAAAATAGAACCCTCATGAAATGGGGAATGATAAGTCATGTTCTCATAAATAGAAGACAAACAACGCTCTTGTAAATTGCAAAAACATGATAAAATTCTAAAACCAGGAAAAACTAGACTTTATATTCTCATACCAACAACTATATCTTCTCAAAACCAATGAAAAATTGCTCCAAAGTCTCCAGGTGTGTGAATTTCTTGCCTCAAAAGGTAGAAACTACTACTACACAGACCAGACAATAGTAAAATAAAGCTTGAAAAGACTAAAAAATTAGCTCTCAGTCCCACCGGGCTTGCCAAAAATTTTGTGCATCAAATTTGTACCCTATTAAACTTGAAAGTTTAATAACCTGGCATAACATGAGAATCGCTTCTACATGTGGGATATGCAAAAAATTGAAGTGAAACCTCTAGATTCTAGGTGGGTTCCTATGGCATAATCACCTATTTTATCTTCAAACTAACTCAAACTTGATAATCTTTAAAGGATCATAAGTTGTCATTAGTATACAAGGAAATAATTTTTGAACCGTTGGTTACATGATCACCGAGTGACAACATTCAGTCAAGCGCAGAGATCACCAAAATAGTCAAATGCAGAGGTCACCAAAATAGTCAAGTGCAGAGGTCACCAAAAATGTCTTAGTATAGTGATCACTGAAATCAGTGAACACCGATAGCACTATCACCGACAGATAGTTCACAGAGTAACCCGAGAGCATAGTTTACAGAGAAATCCAAGAACACAGTTTAAAGAGTAACCTGAGCACCAGTCTACAGAGAAATTTTTATTCTTGATAAAAGTGGATCTGAGATACACGTCAACTAAAGAACTTTAGTCTTATAAATAGATTTATGCTTAGTTATAAAATCATTTCTTAAGGATCAAGTAAAGCATAAGTAATTGTTTTAATCAGTCTAACTGATTGTAAACATGCAAACTAGGAGATCAAGGTCAAGTTGTAAACCTTTGATCATAGAGTTTTTCTTGTAAAGAGTGAAACCTAATTAGGTCAAAACCTTTGTATATACAGATGTATAATCATTCAAGAACATGATGATTGTAGCTGAAGAGACATCTATTGATCAGACAAAGAGTTTCATGTAGAAGGACACAAAAAGAAGAATTCAGTTATGAAGAACTAGATTCAAGGCTACCAAGCAGAACAAAGGTATCATTCATCACAATTAGGTGATACATAATTTTGTGAACTTAAAGGATCTGTATTAAGAAATTCAAGATTGCAATTTATGAAGTCATAAGTATTTTTGTCTACTCTCTAACAATTGTAGAAAATAGAAGAAATCCTTCAAGAAGGTGGACTTAAAAACCTTATTGTAAATCTATTAATCAAGTGCACACATACATTATGTTGCTAAAATCTCTTAACTGAGTAGACTTAACAAGTCTAACATGTTACTCCTAATAGGGTAAGACCATCAAAGTAATCACACTTGTAGCCTTAACCGACACCTTCCATTCTGCAAATAGTGAAGCTTTGTGGGTTTCATCCCCACTGCAATTTTTACCTTCTAACAGGGGTTTTCTGCGTTACCAATTCTTGTGTCATGTGTAACTAAGTTTCATGAATGATTCTATGATTTTTTACATGCACTTACATTTATGTTATGATGTTACATGCATAAGGTAGAAAATTAATATGGTTGGTAATGCAAGAAAAGATTATTAAAGTTATCTGATAAAATTTTTTAAGGGTATTGATTCACCCCTCCCCTCTTAGTACACACCATTCCATTATTCCAACAATTGGTATTAGAGCTAGATCTCTTATTTGTAAAATTTTAAATCAATTGAGAGAAAATATGATACAATGGAAAGGTATAAGCTTGAGAAGAATATTGAGAATCAGAAGTTGGAGATACAGATTTTCTTTGAGCAATACAAAGAAGAAAGAAACACGATGAAAGAATTATTGGCTAAGAGAAAAGTCATGGCATCTTGGTACAATGAAATTGACTATCATGAAGAAGAGATACCTGATTTATTTGATTCATCAGGATCTACATCTAGTAATACATCTGACACATCTGAAGGAAGCATTACAAGTCTGAATGAAATCAATCAACATATGACTGAATAAGTGAAGGTACTGAAAATTGGTCAAGAGACATAGATGGTAAGAATGATTAATGTTATGAATAATGCAAGACAAGCTGAACAAGAAAGAACATTAGCTATTGATGACAGGAGGAAGATCACCGAAAAGATACAATAGAAAGAATCTAAGATACATAGACTTACTGAACATCGCATTGAAATCACCAATCAAATAGTTCTTATGAGTCATGAGGCCAACTGACTAAACATAGAACTCAATGGGAAATTGGAAGCTATTGGTGAACTAAGAGAAGAAAATGAAAAACTAAAGCATGAAGTGAGGATTCAACAACAACATAATGATATGATCAAGAAAACTAAAGAAAGTATAAAGAGAATGGATGAATTTATGAATGGACAAAGAAGACTTAACAACAATACCAATTTAGGGTATACCGAACATGGAGTATTATCAAACCAATCTGATCAAAGAGATGTCTACACAAATCCAAGAGAAAATAAGAAGTCATGCAATCATTATGGAAAACCAGGCCACACATCAAATGTTTGCAAGAGCAAAGCAAAAGGTATTCCTAAATCTACTTCTACATTCATTGGTATTTTTTATAATTGTAACAAGCATGGACACAAAGCACACAAATGAAAATCTAAGGTGAACAAATCAAAGAAGGAATACTACATGGAAAAATAATGTTCTAATTGTAAAATTCATGGCCACACATCTCATGAATGTAGGAAAAAGAAAAAGCAAGTATGGAAACCTAAAGAGCAAGAAAATTCTTATAAACCAAGAAGAGTCAGTAACTCATATGTTTGGGATTACAACACATGGGTAAATTGCATAGCATGTGGTACATATAGACACATAGCTACAAACTGTATGAGGAAATGGATACAAAGATCAAGGAACTATACTAACTCTGGAATGGCATGCTTACACTGTCATAAGGTCGGTCACGTAAGAAAGGACTATAGAGATCGAGTGATAGAGTCAAGCACTTTTGCAAATGGAAACACTATTGAAGATATTAGGAGAATGAGAAATCAAATGTGGAGGAAAGATTCAATCAATGATAATGCTAAACCAAGTACTATAGTTGGTGACACCTCATCCAATGGATTAGGCAATTTCACCACCCCCACCTAAGAAAAACAAGTAAGTATGGAAATGCACTCTATAAAGTTATATTTTACATCAGTTCCAATATTCATTGATAATATGTTGGAATTTATCATGAATGGAGATGGACCATGGTATTACTTGCTATGATTTTGTGAATCCAATCTCGTCGGTAATTACATACCAAGAATCATCAGTGTACATATGAGAAACAAACAAGTTGAAAATATAAACCAAGCATCATTGGTAAACATGTGAAAGACAATCAAGCCTTTGCTACATACCGAGTACCGTCAGTGAACATATGAAAAGTACAAATAAGTTGTCACTTACCCCGAGTGTTGTATACTCATTGATGCAAATCTCTTCTCTGACTAGGAAAATATTCTATGGTGTGGCCTTAGGTGTCTGATATACAGCCAAATTGGATCAAGAGAGTACTCTACACCTTCAAAAGGGTTCTTGCAACAACTACAAGACACACTATCCTCCTAGAGGATACTAATTCTTCTTTCAAGAAAGTAACTTATACTTGTTTTTAACATAAAATATGAACCTATATGTTGTAGGGGATGGAAAGGTTCCAAACAATTCAAAGGTCTCTAAAAGAGATGATTTTTAACCCTTAAGAATGTCTAATCAACCAGACAACAATTCTAGCTTTAGGCATTCCTGGCTTGTAGCCCTATTGAGCGAGTTTTTAGGACTTAGATTAAAAAATTCCTAAAGGACCTATCAAAAAAATATTATATCCAGACACCCTTTACAAATTTATATCAAACCCCAAAAGAATAGACTCCCAAACAAAAAGGAAAGTACCTAATGCTCACTGCTGTAGGAGGCCTAATTAGGCCTAGAAGGGTTGATTTCTTTGAGAAGTCTTCACCAGTCGAAATCCTCTAAAAATCCATCATTTTTAGTAGTTAAAGGGACCCCTTAAAGATTACAATCCACAATTATATTGATTTTTTCCACCCCCAAAGTGCTTTTGCTACTTCATTCTTCTCTGCCTTGAACCAAGCACATAGAGATGCTTGGTCTAGGGCTTGCTGGTAAAAATAGTGAATCCATTCCCCTTCTCCCCAGCCTATGGAATCCTATATTAAATTAACCCTACTTGAATTTATATGAGGGACAAGGAATTCCCATGGTGGAAAGGCAAGTTAGGGTATGATCTCAGGAAACTGCCTATCCAGGAAGGGTTTCTGTGCACCCGAGAGAGTTTTTCTTATAAATTTTGATCCTAATCTTAGAAACACTTAAAAATAATTGAATCTACTTCTTAAATCATCCTAGATTTCAATTCATCCACTCATGGGTTTCTTCCAATCCATACCAGTCTGTACACATTCAGTTTGCAGACAAAAATTAGGGAATTTTCATTGATTTCAAAAACATATTACATCATCCTTGTCTTCCACCCACCTGAAAGGGATTATGAAGACTTTTCCCAATGGAAAAAACTAATTTTTGAAGGTTGTGACCATTGGGAATCATTTATAACATTTTTAGCAATTTTTTACAAAAGTTTCTTTGACAATATTTCTAGCAATGAGCAATTTTTTGCATTTCTTGCAAAAGTGCATCTTTCCCTTAACAAGACCCAATTCTAAGATACCAGGGATAGTAATTAATACAAAACATGATAAAAAATCATAATAACACACCTAGACTATACTAAACTCAAAACATGCCAAATAACCATAGTCAAAGCCCAAAGTTTATAAAGACACCAAGGGTGACTAGGCCTTACAAAGTGGCTTATTGAAAACTCTTGAAATGATCTTGATGACCCTTAGGCATGGAGGCCCTTGGGTGAATTCTTTGAAGACCCTAAGACTATGATTGTTTTTAAGAGTGGAGGGAAGGTGCTCCTACACCATACTCCCTTTTTTTGAAAACTCAATTTCCACTTGAGAGAAATTGTTGAATGGAAGTTCCATGCTTGTGAATACACTCTTCATTCATCCATGTGGCATCAATGTCAGGTAGCCCCTTCCATTTAACCATGTAATATGTGTAGGTCTTCTTCCTTTTTTGTTTGACAACTTTGGAGTCAAGAATCTTTTCCAACTATAATGATTGGCTTGGGGGCAAGTCCTTTATCCATTCTACCTATGTATCTTCATCATCCTGCAAAGAATTATTAGATCCTGCATCACCCTTAAAAGGAGTGAGATCACAAATGTTAAAGATAGGAGAAATATAAATAGTTGGGGGTAAAGAAATTTCATAAGCATTGTCCCCAAATTTATGAAGTATTTGACAGGGACCAATCTTCCTCATTTTTAGTTTAGTGTTCCCCCTAGGTAGCCATGCCTTGTTCAGGTATGCCCATACTTGATCTCCTTCTTTGAAAGTCACATATATATTCTTCTCATCTGCTTGTTCCTTGTACTTTGCATTGTTTTGATTCAATGTATCCCTGACTTGAGCATGAATCTATTTGATCCATGTAGACAAATCTTCACCATGTGCAATGGTTTTAAAGTCACTTGGTAAGTCTTTGAATTCCATGACTCCTCTTGGATGAAGTCCATAGCTCACTTGGAATGGTGTTTTCCCTATTGATCTGTTGACTGGGTCATTGAAAGAAAATTATGCTTGAGGGAAGATAGAATCCCAAGAATTTCCATACTATTTTTTTAGACACCTTAGAAGGTTTCCTAGTGATCTATCGACAACTTTAGTCTTCCCATCTATATGTGGATGGTATGCAGAACTGAAAGACAATTTTGTCCCCAAATCTTTCCAAAGGGTTCTCCAAAAATGCCCTTGGAATTGCACATCTCTATCTGAGATAATGGATGATGGTGTTGGAAAGTTGACTATACTAAAGTATATGACTCTATTTAGTGTTGTGATTATGGCAACAAAGTCATATGAAGTTTTGGAGTCAGCACACATTATCAGAAGATCATAAATTGGCTAAGTACAGAAAATAGGACAGAGCAAGGAACAAACTGTTATAGTTTTGATTAGCATGTATTCATTTTTTATCAAAATGATATGTTCCTTTGAAGGTAAGCTTATGAGTATGTTTAAATAATAATTCTAAGAGAGCATGATCAGATCTACAAGTATGAAGAAGTTACAGCTAGTTGAAGAGGTACAACCAGTGAATGATAGAACAAGACAGAGATGATGGAAAGAGCCGACAGAGATTGTTTTGGCATGGAAGTTGCACTCATCCTCAAGACTTTCACCTTTATATTAGTAATTTTTAATGACCTAAAAATCTATGGTTAAAAGAGAATGACTTGATTCATCCAGGATAATTAGTTAGAGATATTTTGGTGAAGCAGACACTGTGAAAAGACGTGTCTGTTCGATTTGAGTAAAGAAGTTATAATTAATGTTAAGCCGACTTAATGAAGGGTTGTGTGGTTATGTAAGTGATCAAGATACATGTTAAAAGGTTTCATAAATCTGACATGTTCATGTCCTTTGAGGAAGTACTTATAGAAGGTCATTTGTGATGGGAAAAGTTGCGAAAGCCAGAGATAAGAAAAGCAGAGCAGAGTGTAAAAGAAACAAAGCTATATATGTCATATGTTGATGATATATATATTGAAGTAGAAGATTTAAGAGTGAAGAAAAGATTTTTGTAGAGATAAACAAGAGGTTAAAGCATCAATGCACAAAAGGAACTGATCAGACAAGTAGTGTCACAACAGCAGCTCACCTTGCAGATACAGTGTGTATCAAATATCCAGAAGGTTGTAGCCTTCACCATTTGGATAGTGAGTCCTTGGACAGTGAGTCCACCACCCCTAATAGGGTTATTGTAAAATAATCCTAACAGGGTCTGAACCTTAACAAGGTCACTGTACTTCATGTACTGTAAAGACAACTCCTAACAGTGTTAATGATCTTCTAACAAGGATCATAAGACACTAGTACAGAATATTTGTGGGTACTAATTCCCACCGGGGTTTTCACCTACATTGGGTTTCCCCATAATCATATATGGTGTTATGTGTTGTGTATATTTATCTTACTTGCATTGATATTCAAGTTCAATACATAAGCATTAAGTAAAGATTTATATAATAAGAAAAAGTATTAATTGATAGATCACTGATTCACCCCCCCCTCTCAGTGATCCTAATTCTAAAAATTGGTATCAGAGCTCTATTCCTTAGAAAATAAGTTTAACCACTTGAGGAGATCATGGAGAAGGAATAAATGAAACACCTGAAAAATAATCTTGAAGCAGCCCTTGAAGAACTTGACACATATGAAAAAAAAATGAAGATCTAAAACTAAAAGTTGAAGGCATGCAAATACTTATCAAGAAAATGAAAAAAGAATTAAGGAATTGTTCTTCAAATGATTTGGGGGAAGTAGTCAAAAATTTGAATGAAGAAAATTCATCTCTAAAGGATCAGATTGAAGAATTAGATGAAAAGCTATGTAACAATCAAGATGCCTATGATGATCAAGTCAAAGCAAACAAGCAGTTAGATG
>MU227685.1:1934943-1967380 GCA_018584345.1 Thuja plicata
CTTGCAGATCAAGAACAAAAGGACAAGAGAATCATAAGAAGTCTTTGTTTGAAGAATCAGGAGAAGTTAAGTTTGTGGAAGCTAAAGCTAAATCAGATAAAATATGGGTCAAAGTAAAGAAGGAAAAGGAAGAGAACAAGGTAGCAGATGCATCCTTAGTGGACGTACCTTCTACTTTTGAATAGTTGACCCTCATGGTCTTAGGGGGAGCTATTCTAGCTCTGAAGCCCTGCATGGCTGGTATACTCACCTTGGAGTATGCACCTTGGATTACAATTTTTTGGTGACATTGTGATGAAGTGTGCAAGAAAACATGATCTAAATTGTTATCAGGAGCAAGAACGAAAGTTACAGTTGCTTTTTGTGTCTACGTAGGAAGTATTAATGGTGGAAATCTACTTTGCAATCACCAAGTCCTCACTTGCGGTCAGAATAAATGATTGGAGATCATAGAAGCCCTAGCAGTTGTATTATTAATTCATTATAGTTGTTCTCATCAGTGAAGAAAGGAGATTTATAATCATTATTTGTTAAGAAAAGTAATTCGAATTTGAAACAAAGCCCAAGCGCGGACACATCATTTCGGAAATTAGTTGAAAAATTACTTAACAATCGAGTAAGCGGCTGGATAATCAAAGGAGAACTTGCAGTCAAGTAGCAAAGAATCACAATTACCTTCTTCAATAGAGATTGATATCAAGAAAATCTTTGAAACATCTCCGAAGTGATTTATCAGTATGCTTCAGCGCGTGAATTTCATAAAGCAGAATGGGTCAAAATCTTGTTGAGCAGTATTCTATGTGAGAGTATCAGTATAGCCGTTGATTTTGTTTTGGAGCTGAACTGATGTTATCCTTGGAAGCACATATATAAGTATAGCCGCTGGAGATTTTATTTTGGATCCAACCCGATGTTATCCTTGGAAGCACATACTTATTATTGATCATCTAAGTGTGAATACAAAAAAAGAGAATTCATGTAAGAGTAGAATTGATTGAAGATACAATTTGAAATATCATGTGAAGAAGCAGATAAAACTATTATGATAGGTCCACAAGATTATGCGCCCATGGCCAAGGACATGGAGGATACATTCATGATTGATAATGTTGAAGTATCAATGGCAGCAATGGATATTAATCTAGAAAATTTTGAAGAAACATTTGTGAGTACTCAAGAAGCTGAGAGTCTTTATATCAGCAAGAATATATATTGATTTAAGATATCACAGAAAAGGAAGCAGAAAAAGAGAAGACTGAAGTGATGGACAATTCATCATCATTGTTGTAAATTTTGACACCCATAACAGATGTAGACTCATGGGGAGTAAATAAGTAAGTGGGAGTATATAATCTAAAGAATTCATGAAAAATAGACTAGATATTGCAGAAGAGAAGTATATAAAGAAGAGGCTCAGTGAATTGGCTAGCAACTTTACACTTGATCTTAGTTCACTTAAAGTTGGTCAAGCATCCTTGAAAGAGTTTATAGCAAAAGGCAGAAATATTATTGCTGACTATATGAATCAGGCAAGTTAAGTGCCCATCATTACAAAGAAGATCTAGGAGGTAGAGGCTATGATAGAGAATATAAGGAAATCTATGGAAGATCCCTCCACTGATATCAATATGTGTATATCAGGGGCAGATTGATAAGATTGAGAAGGCAGAGAAGATAATATCAAAGGGTGAGTAAATAAATACAGAGTCTATCATATGATCAAGGTCCTAGCACAAATTTGGAGAAGATGGAGAAGCTACAATATGCATTATGTGCCCATCTATAGATTGCTAATTCACTGATTGCATTTTGGGAGAAAGAGATCCAGAAGTTGCAGATTGCGTATCTAGATGTGTATGCTGAGTAAATACATAGAAGTTTTTTTTGAGCACCTTTGTCATTAATGTCAAAGGGGGAGTAGAGTATGAAGAATATGGATTCTAGTATATGATATTAGGGAGATATAAGATAGAGATTTTTTATATAAAAAGTACAGATAGTAACTTCACCATATTCCTTTGTTTCCATTAATGAAAAAGGGGGAGATTGTTGGAAAGTTGACTATACTAAAGTATATGACTCTATTTAGTGTTTTCATTATGGAAAAAAATTCATATGAAGTTTTGGAGTCAGCACACATTATCAGAAGATCATAAATTAGCTAAGTACAAAAAATAGGACAGAGCAAGGAACAAACTGTTATAGTTTTGATTAGCGTGTGTCCATTTGTTATCCAAATGATATGTGCCTTTGAAGATAATCTTATGAGTATGTTTTCATGCTAAGTATAAGAGAGCATGATCAGATCTACAAGTATGAAGAAGTTACAGCCAGTTGAAGAGGTACAACCAGTTAATGACAGAACAGGACAAAGATCATGGAAAGAGCTGATAGAGATTGTTTTGGCGTGGAAGTTGCACTCATCCTCAAGAATCATGCCTTTATATTAGTAATTTTTAGTGACCTAAAAATCTATGGTTAAAAATGCATGACTTGATTCATCCAGGATAATTAGTTAGAGATATTTTGGTGAAGCAGACTGTGTGAAAAGACGTATCTATTTGGTTTGAGTAAAGCAGTTATAATTAATGTTAAGCTGAATTAATGAAGGGTTGTGTGGTTATGTAAGTGATCAAGATACATGTTAAAAGGTTTCCTAAAGCTGAAATTTTCATGTCCTTTGAGGAATTACTTATAGAAGGTCATTTGTGATGGGAAAAGTTGCGAAAGCCAGAGATAAGAAAAGCAGAGTAGAGTGTAAAAGTAGCAAAGCTATATCTGTCATATGTTGATGATATAGATATTGAAGTAGAATCTTTCAGAGTGAAGACAAGATTTTTGTAGAGATAAACAAGAGGTTAAAGCATCAGTGCACAAAAGGAACTGATCAGACAAGAAGTGTCACATCAGCAGTTCACCTTACATGTACAGTGTGTATCAAATATCCAGAAGGTTGTAGCCTTCACCATTTGGAAAGCGAGTCTTTGGATAGTGAGTCCACCACCGCTAACAAGGTTATTGTAAAAGACTCCTAACAGGGTCTGACCCTTAACAAGGTCATTGTACTTAATGTATTGTAAAGACAACTCCTAACAGGGTTAAGGATCTTCTAACAAGGATCATAAGACACTAGTACCGAATATTTGTGGGTACTAATTCCCACCGGGGTTTTCACCTACATTGGGTTTCCCTATAATCATATATGGTGTTATGTGTTGTGTATATTTATCTTACTTGCATTGATATTCAAGTTTCGTACATAGGCATTAAGTAAAGATTCAGATAATAAGAAAAAGTATTAATTGATAGATCACTGATTCACCCCCCCTCTCAGTGATCCTAATTCTAACAGATGGCAATCCATGAATCCTGACTACCTCTTTGAAGAACAAGTTAGAAATATGAGAAGCATCATTAGAAATTTTAAAAGGAACAAAGTGATCCATTTTACTAAATCTATCAACAATAACAAAGACATTGTCAAATCCCTATTTAGTTCTTGGAATTGCTAGGACAAAGTCCATACTCACACTGTCCCATGGTTTTGTTTAAATTGGGAGTGGTTGATAGAGACCTTGATTGGTCCTAACTCCTTTGGCTCTTAGGAAAATAGTGCATGTCTCCACAAATTTTCTAACATCAGTGGGGAGTTTAGGCCAATGATAGTTCCTCTTTATGAGTTCAAGTGTCTTATCAATCCCAAAATGACCCCCTAGTGTGCCACAATTTTTCTCTCTGATCAAATTTTCTCTCATAGAGCATTTAGGAATACAAAGTTGACCCCCCTTAAACAAAATACCATTTTGCAATAAATATTCTGAATATATTATATTATATGCATCTGAAAGAGTAGAGAAAACCTTGTATATTTCACCAAAGTATGCATCCTCTGTGTATAGGTGCTTGAGGGCATCAATTCCCATGCTTTGAACCTGTACTTCTTTAAACAAGATCACTCTCCTACTAAGAGCATCTGCAACTTTCTTGGAGGCTCCTTTCTTATTCTTTATAGAAAATGTGAATGCTTGGAGTTGTTCAACCCATTTCATGTGCCTGCAACTTAACTTGTCTTGACTGTTAAGAAAACTTAATGCATGGTTATCTGTAAAACCAATAAATTCCTTTGGTAGTAAGTAGTTCCTCCATTTATTGAGGGCTTGAACCATAGCATAAAGTTCTAGGTCATATGTACTAAACTTTTTGTTGGCCTCATTCAATTTTTCAGAGAATAAAGCCACTGGTCTTCAATCCTAACTGAGGACTGCACCTATGGCTAGATTGATAGCATCTGTCTCTACAGTGAAAAACTTGTTGAAGGTAGGTAGTTCCAAGATAGGATATTTTACTACTCTTCCCTTCAAATACTCAAAAGCTTCATTTTCTTGGGTTGTCCACTGAAATTTGATTTTCCTACCACCTTTGATGGTATCAAGTAGAGGTGCAAAAATATGATTGAAAATTTTGAAAAATCTATAAAAGGTAGCCAATCCATGGAAGCTCCTGACTTCTCCTAGTGTTTTTGGTGTTGGCCAATTGATGATAGCCTCTACCTTTTTAGGATCCATCTTCAAAGTGCTCTTAGAGATGACAAAACCAAGAAATGTCAACTCTTGTTGTATGGATGCACATTTTTTGTAGGTTGATGGATAATTTATTTTCATCAAGTCTTTGGAGGAATTGTTCCAAGTGTCTCATATGTTCTTCCTTGGTGCTACTAAATATCAAAATTTCATCCAAGTAGACTACTACCAAATTGCCTATGAAATCATGAATCACTTCATTCATTAGCCTCATGAAAGTGCTAAGAGCATTAATAAGACCAACTGGCATCACAAGCCATTCATATAATCCCTCAGTGGTTTTAAATGCAGTTTTCCACTCATCTCTAGGCCTTATCCTTATTTGATGATATCCAGATTTAAGATCTACCTTGGAAAAATAATATGCTCCTCCAAGTTGGTCTACTAGATCCTCTATTCTTGGTATAGGGAATCTATATCTGATTTTTTATTTTGTTTATTTCCCTAGAGTCTGTGCATAGTCTCCATTTTCCATCCTTCTTAGGGGCCAAAACACTTGGGACTGCACAAGGGCTAAGACTCTTTTGTATGAGTCCTTTGGTCAATAGTTCATTGATTTCAACATTATTAGATTTACACAATCCATTTAATTCAATTATTTTCTTCTGGATTTTATTGTGTCAGTGTTTTTAGCATCAACGTTTTAGATCACACTCCATGATCCATCATTAGGATGAGAGAGTGCAAGAAATGTAAAAATAAGATGCAGAACAAGCCTCACTCAAAATATATTAAAAGGGAAGGGGGTAGAGAGGACATGTAAATTGAGAGAGAGAGAGAGAGAGAGAGATATCTGTGTGTCCTCTTTACCCCTTTACCTTTTCATATCTTTTGAGTGAGGCTTGGTCTGCATCTTATTTTTACATTTCTTGCACTCTCTCATCCTGATGATGGATCACGGAGTGTGATTTGAAACATTGATGCTAAAAATACTGACATAATAAAATGAAAAGCAAATAATTAAAGTTCACTGATTTTCTTAGTAACTTATGCATTTTGATCAGGGGTGAGTTTATATGTAGCTTTGTTGGGTAGGGAAGCACCTATAATGAAATATATATGATGACATATGTCCCTTAATGGTGGGAGTTCATCTGGTGTGTCTCCTACAATTATTACCTCATACTTTTGTAGTAGACTATCTACTTCCTTAGGTACCTCTTTGTGCATTGTTTTCTCCTTTGGTTTAAGGACTAGGGCATATCCTACCTCTGAATATTGGATAGTACTGATGATTTCTTGTTCTCCTACAAGCATGACTAATTTTTCCTTTGGTTTTTATTGTTGAGGATCAGGATTTGGGAGAAGATTGAACTTGTGACCATTCTACTTAATCTGATATTTGTTTGTGACTCCATCATGTTTGGCTTGAAGATCATACGGCCATGAATGTCCTAACAAAAGGTGACAGACATCCATATCTACAACATCACAAAGGAATCTATCCTTATAGTATTTGATGGAAAAATCTACCCAAGCTTGTTCATTTATAAGGGTTTGTTGTCCTTTTGTCAACCAAGAAATATGGGAGGGATTTGGGTGGGGTACTTTCTCCAATTTTAATTTATCTACCATCTCCCTAGATAAAATATTTTCAATAGAACCAGAATCAATAGCTAACTTGCATACCTTTCTATGGCTCTTGTAGTTGGTTCTAAAGAGATTCTTTCTTTGAGGAGGCTCAACTGGCATAGGTTCTTGGATTAGGATCCTCCTCATCATGAGGCATACTCCCTCTTCTCTAGTATAGTTTCTCACACTGTCAGCATCATCTTATTGCACTAGGTTGGCCCTTCTTCCACCTTGGTTATTTTTTCTATTTCTGTCTAGACAAATATTGGTGTAGTGGCCTATTTGATTGCAGTTATAACGCTTGATTTATTCATTGTTTCTTCCTCCATTTATACCCCTTCCATTACCTCTTCTACCTATGTATCCACCCCTTGAAATTATTTCTCCCTGGGTGTTCCCCTTATTGGATTCTCCTTGTGGTCTATTGTTCTTTCCTCTTCCTCTATCAATCTTACCTTTTCCCCTACTATTTTTTTCATTTCTTCTTCTGAACTTTTCTTCTACCTTTAGTGCCAATTGATAGCACTGGTTTATTGTGGTAGGGCTTGTTAGGCTAAGTTCATCTTGAATTTAAATTATCTTGCATATATCTAGCAAGATTTACACACTCTCATTCAACAAGCTTGGATTTCATCACCAATTTCTGAAATTCTTCAGTATAGGTAGAGATATCCATCTCTTTTTGTCTTAGACTCATCCTCTTCTTATGAAGTTGGAATTCATAATCTTCAGGGACATAAGTTTCCCTAAGTAGGGCCACCATTCTTTTCCATGTGGTGACTAGATTCTTTCCTTTCTTCACCCTATCATCTTGAGTGAAGTTTCACCATGTGAGTGCAGATCATTTGAGCTTTGACTTAGCAATCTTCACCCTCTGGTTTTCAAGGATGTCTTCACAATCAAAGAAAATATTTAGGGCATCCACCCAATCCATTGCATCATCTGGGTTCATCTTCCCATTGTAGGTAGGAAAATCAAGCTTGGTATCCATGGTTCTCCTCTCCATAGATTTTAGAGTCTTCATAAGTAGCCTCTGATTTGCAGGACATTTATCTTCCTCCTACTCAAGGGGTTCTTCATCAATCCCTTATTTAACATCTTCAGAGTTTCCACAAATTTTTCTATGAAGCTCTTCCCTAAGCTCTTCCATTGCTTTCTCATCATCTACATCTCAGTGTCTCTTTGTTCATCATAATTTTTTGTTTACTTTATGAGTTATCTTACTATCTCTGCATTGGTCATCCTTGTTGACAACCCTCCATCATCTTCTCCTTCCATGGTGCTGGTTTGATTTTTCCCTTAAGGATCTTTGATGCTCTGATACCACTTGATGTAGAGCTCTCCTCTAACTAGGGAAATTTTCTATGGTGTGGCCTTAGGTTTCTTCTCTACACCCAAATTGGATCAAAAGAGTACTCTACACCTTTTAAAGGGTTCCTACAGCAACTACAAGACACACTATCCTCCTAGAGGATACTAATTCCTTTTTCAAGAAAGTAACTTATACTTGTTTTTAACATAAAATAGGAACCTATATGTTGTAGGGGATGGAAAGGTTATAAAAAATTCAAATTTCTCTAAAAGAGATGATTTGTAACCCTTAAGAATGTCTAAGCAATTAGACAACAATTCTGGCTTTAGGCATTCCTAGCTTGTAGCCCTATTGAGCGAGTTTTTAGGACTTAGATTAAAAACTTCCTAAAGGACCTATCAAAAAAATATTGGATCCAGACACCCTTTATAGATTTATATCAAACCCCAAAATCATAGACTCCCAAACAGAAAGGAAAGTACCTAATGCTCACTGCTGTAGGAGGCCTAATTAGGCCTAGACGGGTTGATTTATTCTATAAGTCTTAACCAGTCAAAATCCTCTGACAATAAACCATTTGGAATGGTTAAAGGGACCCATTTTCGACTACAATCCACCATTATATTGATTTTTTCCACCTCTGAAGTGCTACTGCTACTTCATTCTTCTCTGTCTTGAACCAGGCACATAGAGATGCTTGGCCTAGGGCTTGCTGGTAAAAATAGTGGATTCATTCCCCTTCTCCACAGCCTCTAGAATCCTATATTAAATTTACCATAATTTTATTTCCATGAGGGACAAGGAATTCCCATGGTGGAAAGGCAAGTTAGGGCATGATCTTTGGAAACTGCCTATCCAGGAAGGGTTTTTGTGCACCCGAGAGAGTTTTGATTATAACTTTTGATCCTGTTCTTAGAGAAAATTAAAACCAATTGAATCTACTTATTAAAACATCCTAGATTTCAATTCATCCACTCATTGGTTTCTTCCAATCCATAGCAGTCTATACACATTTAGTTTGTAGACAAAAATTAGGGAAATAGGGAATTTTTATTGATTTCAAAAAAAAATTACATCATCCTTATCTTCCACCTGCCTAAAAGGTCTTATGAAGAATTTTCCCAATGGATCCAACTACTTTTTGAAGGTTGTGGCCATTGGGAATCATTCACAACATTTTTAGCAACTTTTTACAAAATTTTCTTTGACAATATTTCTAGCAATGAGCAACTTTTTGCATTTCTTGCAAAAGTGAATCTTTCCCTTAACAAGACCCAAGTCTAAGATCCTAGGGATCATAATTAATAAAAAACATGATAAAAAAGGCTAAGAACACACCTAGACTATACTAAACTCAAAACATGCCAAATAACCATAGTTAAAGACCAAGGTTTATAAAGAAACCAAGGGTGACTAGGCCTTACAAAGTGACTTATTGAAAACTCTTGAAATGATCTTGATGACCCTTAGGCATGGAGGCCCTTGGGTGAATCCTTTGAAGACCCTAAGAAGATGATTGTTTTTAAGAGAGGAGGGAAGGTGCTCCTAAACCATACTCCCTTGTTTTGAAAACTCAAGTTCCACTTGAGAGTAATTGTTGAACGGAAGTTCCATGCTTGTGAATATACTCTTCATTCATCCATGTGGAATCAATGTCAGGTAGCCCCTTCCATTTAACCAAGTAGTCTATGTAGGTCATCTTCCTTGTTTGTTTGACAAATTTGGAGTCAAGAATCTTTTCCAACTATAATGGTTGGCTTGGGGGTAAGTCCTTTATCCATTCTACTTGTGTATCTTCATCATCCTGCAAAGAATTATTAGATCCCGCATCACCCTTAAAAGGAGTGAGATCACAAATGTTAAAGATAGGAGAAATATAAATAGTTGTGGGTAAAGAAATTTCATAAGCATTGTCCCCAAATTTATGAAGTATTTGACAAGGACCAATCTTGCTCATCTTTAGTTTAGTGTGCCCCCTAGGTATTCATTCCTTATTCAGGTATGCCCATACTTGATCTCCTTCTTTGAAAGTCACATATATATTCTTCTTATCTGCTTGTTCCTTGTACTTTGCAGTGTTTTGATTCAATGTATCCCTGACTTGATCATGAATCTATTTGATCCATGTAGACAACTTTTCACTCTATACACTGGTTTTAAAATCACTTTGTAAGTCTCTCAATTCCATGACTCCTCTTGGATGAAGTCCATAGTTCCCTAGGAATGGTGTTTTTCCTATTGATCTGTTGACTGAGTCATTGAAAGAAGATTCTTCTTGAGGGAGGATAGCTTCCCAAGACTATCCATACTATTTTTTTAGACACCTTAGAATGTTTCCTAGTGATCTATTTACAACTTCAGTTTGCCCATCTGTTTGTGGATGGTATGCAGAACTAAAAGACAAATTTGTGCCCAAATTTTTCCAAAGGGTTCTCCAAAAATTCCCTTGGAATTTCACATCTCTGTCCAAGATAATGAATGATGGAAATCCATGAATCCTGAACACCTATTTGAAGAACAAGTTAGCAATATGAGAAGCATCATTAGAAACTTTACAAGGAAAAAATTGATCCATTTTACTAAATCTCTCAACAGTAAGAAAGATGTTGTCAAATCCCTGTTTAGTTCTTGGAAGTCCTAGGACAAAGTCCATACTTACACTGTCCCATGATTTTGTTGGAATTGGGAGTGGTTGATATAGAACCTGATTGGTCCTAACTCCTTTGGCTCTTTGGAAAATAGTGCATGTCTCCACAAATTTTTTGACATCAGTGGGGAGTTTAGGAAAATTTTTCTAAGGAGGACTAGAATAAAATAGAGGAAGCAATCATCAAAATGATGGTAAAATTCAAGTATGTACCTCTATAATTTATTAGTCATATTCCACAAGAGCTAAATGATAGGATATCAACTAGGTGGACCTATGCAGTACATACGGAGAAACAACTAAGGGAAAGATCCCTAGTTACATTCATGCCACCCGAGTCCACAGTTGAAGAAATTGATGAAACAATGCATGAACATGTAAAGAAATTTTCAGCTAAGACAAGATCATACAAAGTATTGCAAGATAGGTTAGAGGATCTTGATATAGAAAGCAATAATATTTGGACACAAATCTTTAATCCACCTAAGGAGGTACTGGATCTAACCAAGACACCTCACATTGAGGAGAATGAAGCCACACCGAGCCCTGCGAACATTTTCATCAATGACACCGATGATATCAATCTAGTTTAATTGAAAATAGAGGCAAGTAATGCCATGGGTGATGTACCTCAGATATTACAATCATTAGGGGATACACCCAACATCACTATAAAAGATATAACTAATATTGATTCTGATGATCATCCCGAGAATGATGAAGATGTAAATGTTTCCACTGAGAAAACAAAGGAAAATGAGACAATGAATATTGCATAGGAAAATGTACTAGGCAACATGTCTTTATTGATACAAGCTATCAATATAATCACTAAAAAAAAGGAGAAAACACTTAAGCCTGATATAAACATACCTCAGGAAAAATTTGATAAATATGGGGAGCAAAAAGATACAAGTGGAGAGGAAGCACTGAGTGATTCCACTACCAAGGACACTGAAGAGGTAAACAAGGATGAAAATAAAGACAAGGTTGATGTAGAGACATCTACTACTGAACAATAGGTCAATATCAAGTAGCATACCAAAGGCACCACACCTCCCACTCAATCACCAAAATCAAAAGAAATAGAGAAGGAACTTGCTATGGTACTACATTCCCTTGTTTCAAACACCATACCAAAGAAGAAGAAGAAGAAGAGTAAAGCACTGGTCACACTTGATGAAATAATATATATACCCGACTGTGATCCAAGGACACTGGATACTGAGTCACTAACCAAGTATGGAGAACTATGCAAGAGGAAGGAAATACAAGACAAGCTCAAGAAGGAGCACAAAAATTCACAAGTCCTGGATACTACAAAGGAAATACTATGCAAATAGTACCTGACACTCAAATTGATCCAAATGGAACAATACTTGATCAACTAGAAGTTCTGATCGAGACCATTACATCACAAAATGTAGAAGCTGACAAGGTAATTGAGGAACGTGCAGAAGAGAAGTGTCACTACAAGATAACATAGAAGATTACCCAAGAAGTGGTAGAAAACAAGGTAAACATTTCTAAGCTAGTAACTACATTTGAACCAATCATATCATAAGTAGTTAACTTAGCTCAAAAGTTGTGCACACTAGAGCATTTCACTACCGAGCATAGTGAAAAGATAGCTAAAATAGATGAAGATTTTAAATATGGTGCACAAACTCTCACAACCGAGGAAAATGCATTCCAATTGCATTATGAAAAAATTGTAGAATCAAAATGGTTGAGACTAGATATAAAAAAGGATAAAAGAAAAATTTGAGATGAGGTAACCGAGCTCCAAGATATATTACTACCAAATCTCACATTATTGTTGAAACACATGACTTTGACAAAGACATTAATTGACACCCCAGGAATGTCAGTCACCGAGATTATATATGACATGCATGCCAGGATCACTTTGGAGCACATGACCCTCAAACACCTCAAGGAGAAATGGGAGAAGTAGATAGTAGACATTCAGAAATCTCATGCCTACATATTTGACAAGCTATAAGTACTACACCTTTGTCATTATTTTAAAAAAAGGGGGAAAATATATGTATACATTAAAAAGGGAGAAAATGTATGTACCTTACAAAGGGGGAAAACATGTCAAAGGGAAATACACAAAGGAGGAAATATTTACATACACTGTACCGAGGCATGCACATAGGAGGAGTCATTGACAAGGTAAACACTTGGTGTATATAGTGAATATATTAGTTTGCACATATCAGTTTTTGATACTAATGCAAAAGGGGGAGATTGATAATCCTTAAAGGATCATAAGTTGTCATTAGTATACAAGGAAATAGTTTTTGAACCATCCGTTACATGATCATCGAGTGACAACATTTAGTCAAGTGCAGAGGTCACTGAAACAATCAAGCACATAGGTCACAAAAAATGTCTTAGCATAATGATCACCAAAATAAGTGAACAACGATAACACTATCATTGACAGATAGTTCAAAGAGTAACCCGAGAGCACAATTTATAGAGTAACCCAAGAACATAGTTTATAGAGTAACCCAAGCACCAGTATATCAAGAGAATTTTATTCCTGAGAAAATTGGATTTGAGATACATGTCAACTAAAGCACTTTAGTCTTATAAATAGTTTTATGCTTAGCTATAAAACCATTTCTTGAGGATCAAGTAAAGCATAAGTAATTGTTTTAATCAGTCCAAGTAATTTTAAACATGCAAATTAGGAGATCAAGGTCAAGTTGTAAACCTTTGATCATAGAGTTTTTCTTATAAAGTGTGAAACCTAATTAGGTCAAAAACTTTGTATATATAGATGTATAATCATTCAAGAACATGATGATTTTAGCCAAAGATACATCTATTGATCAGACAAAGAGTTTCACGTAGAAGGACACAAAAAGAAGAATTCAGTTATGAAGAACTAGATTCAAGGCTATGAAGCAAAAAAGAGGTATCATTCATCACAATTAGGTGATACATAATTTTGTGAACTTAAAGGATCTGTATTCAACAATTCAAGATTGCAAGTTATCAGGTCATAAGTATTTTTGTCTACTCTCTAAAAATTGTAGTAAATAGAAGAAATCCTTCAAGAAGGTGGACTTAATAGTCTTATTGTAAATCTCTTAACCAAGTGCACACATACATTGTGTTTCTAAAGTCTCTTGGCTGAGTATACTTAACAAGTCTAACATGCTACTCCTAACAAGGTGAGATCATCAGAAGTGATCACACTTGTAGCCTTAACCAACACCTTCCATTCTACAGATAGTGAAGCTTTGTGGGTTTCATCCCCACCATAACTTTTACCTTCTAACAAGGGTTTTCTATGTTACCAATTCTTGTGTCATGTGTAACTAAGTTTCATGAATGTTTCTATGATTGTTTACATGCACTTACATTTATGATATGATATTATATGCATAAGGTAGAAAGAAAAAAAATGGTCGGTAATGCAAGAAAAGATTATTAAGGTTATTTGATAAAAAGTTTTAAGGGTACCGATTCACCCCTCCCCTCTTAGTACACACCATTCCATTATTCCAACAAAAATCTAGAAGGAAAAGGGAGAGAAGATGTAGAAAAGAACTAAAATGAAATGTAAATGCGTTGTCTTACTAGGTGATGCACCAAACTGTTATGAATCACAACCAAAAATGACTAATTGTTGGTTTTATACTATCCAACTTGAGGGAAAGTACACATTTTTTGTATAGGCTTGCATAAATATTTCATAGTAAGTTTTGGAATGAACCGATTAAGTAGAAGAGTTTTCTCACCAAACCTTTTCATAACATAAAACACAAACTACAACCTGCAAACAAACATACACTCCTACAAATAGTTACTCATATGAGACAAGATAACATGGAATGAAAAAATTCACTAATCACCTTTATCAATCACCTATAGTGCACGTAAATACGCAGAAAGAAAAGAAGACTAAAAGAACTCAGATAATGTTTTGCTCCAAAAGCTCAACCACTTTCAATTGTGCTTCAAAAAGAGGTATAAAGTCATGAAAAAATTCTCCAAAGGACAAAAAATTGTCACAATGATCCTCTCTACATAATCTAAACTCCCTAAAAAATATCCTCCAAAACCCCTAAGTACAACTTTTTTAACCACAAAGGGTTGGATGCTAATAAAAGGCTCAAAAAATGGGGACTAGAAGCTATGGAATAAGGAAATCTGGTTGAAAAAAGTATTCATAACCAATAGGGAACCCAACATGTGCTCAAAAGGCCTCAAAACATTAGTAAATCTCATAAAGACCCTTTAACAACCATTATTAAGTCTAAAACTGAAAACTTCCTAAAAGCCCTCCAACATCTCCTAAATCTGCTCCAAGATGCCTAGATGCTCTCCTTATGTCCCCAAACTATTCAAACCACCTCCTGTAATCTCCCCTTCACATAAATTCATCAATTAAGCCCCACGACATAATTTTTTTTCTAATCTATGAAAATATTTTCTTGCATCATAGAATATATTAATAATTTATTGTAACTTATAGAATTGTTACAATCAATTATTAATTTACAATAATAACTCCTGCAAGAAAATAAAAATACAAATAAACAGTAAATAATAACATATACCCTGTGGTCTTGAAATGTAATTCCAATAAAAATCTAAGTCTTTTTTTACTCCGAACTTCAAATGAATATCAACCATCAAAAAGGCAAAAATCTTTGGCTTATTGGCATTGGAAAAGAAAGAGGGTAACGAACCCTAAAAACATCTCACTTTCATTTTCCCTTTCATTTTTTTTGTGTTTGAGCTCTACCTAGAAATTTTCTGTGAGGCTCTTGGGGTTTCTTGGCTTGAAATTGGACCTTTTTTTGTGGAATCCTCTCTACATTTTGTGCAAGCCATCATGAATGGGGTACTGTAAAGATTTTCAAACCATTCTATGCAATTCTTGAAGGTTTTTTCTTACATGACTTCTGGAGATAATCTACAGATTGGAGCTTGTGTTGAGCGTGGTAAGCTCTTTTTTTTTCTTGGTGCTTTAAACTTTACTTTTATAAAGAACACATGGAAACTGTGCTCTTGTATAACTATGTTTTCATATGCTTCGGGCTCCCTCTTTATTTCTATGATTTTCATGCTCTCTATTTGCAAAACCTTGAGCTCTATTTAGTGATAATTGCCATGATGCTCATGGTGTGACCATCGTTACATGACATAGACTAGGGAACTATGTACTGTTACTTTTCTTTGAAAATTTACTTTTCATGGCAGCTTCCTTTAGATTATTACTTCACTGTCATGACAAGATATTGCATGCATAGATATCGTACGATATTTTATCATTTTTTTACCATTTAAATTTTACTCATATTAGTGTTTGTGCCTTAGCCGCTCTTCATTATTACATCTTTCTCTGGCTTTGATGGTATACCATTTTGTTCATGACACAAAATATTTGAACTGAAGTGAAGTGGTTTCCTCTACGTACTAACTAGTAACTTCTAGAGTCTTGCTATGACATAGATTTAACTTCTCAGAACTACTACCACCATCTATTCTATAAGACCTTAATCAGTTTGTATCTTTTATGATTTTACAGACCAAAAGGAGGGAGCCATGATGATTGGGCTCAATGTGAGATGCAGGATTGTAATTAGATCAAATCCACTAATAGAATTCAACACGAAGGGACATTAGGGTTGAAACTTGAAAAAAAAATTAATCAACCCAAAATGGCATAATATACTGCACCTAGATATCTATTGAACATTTGAATGATTTTGGAATTGATGTTTCTTTCATCCATAATCTTTATGGCATTACTATCTACTCTCATGCATATGACATGTTCTCATTTCCTTTTATGTTATAAGACCTTAATAGAATGGTCCATTTGGCTATCTTTGTCCTAGATATTCATGTCATTTTAGGACACTCTCCTTTTACTATTGCTCTATGGTAGCATGTTCTTGGCACCTTATTTGACATTGTGTTTGATACATTACTGCCTTTGAGACACTTTATTATCTTATTCAACCTTGTTCCGTATGACTTCCATCTTTTGAGAAAAAAAACATTGTTGAATATAAATTGAATACAACACTAGCATTACATCATGGAAAAGTCCAGCCGTCATTATGTTGTACCAAATAGTTTTGTGTATAGAAAATACTTATGTTTTCCTTTGGATTTTCTTTCATTCTCTTTTGTAACAACAATATAGGTCACTTATAACAATGTTGATGCTTGATCACACTTTTATGATTTTCTCTCATATTGTTTTTCTCAATGTTGTAAGAGCATTGTCCTTACATTTTCTTTACATGAGATGCTACTAGGAAAACATGTCACATTTTACTTCATTGTGTCTTTCCTGTTTAGTTATGATGGTTACCAATCAATGCAATATTTGATCTCTACCACTTCAAATGTGTCTATAAGGCCACTGCTTTTTATTCCTTAACTGTACATTGGACATCATTTCTTTGTTTTTTCAAGAATTACATTTCATCTTTTTCCCATTATCAAACCATGACAAAAAACAACATGAACTCCTTGTGCTATGTTCTATTTGAATATCAATAAGGCATACTTTGATAACTCTATTATCCCTACACCATACATGACTTCTCATGTGTTTGTCACTGCCTTTGGACTGCCACCATATATATGCTTTTTTTACCTTTGAATTATCTTCATTCAATCACCTTGTCTTTCATTTGTGACTATGATGCATGACAACACTATTTACTTTCATAGTATTGATTTGTATAGTAACTGTGACAAGAAGGATGCTCCTTATAACTGATTTTGTGATACGTTGTTATTCCATTAAATGTGTGACCATACCATTGAATTATTATCACATGCTTCCTCAAATGATTATAATATAGGAAGATTAATTATACTTGTTAATTGATGCTGAATGTACTTAATCATCTGATATCTCTTTGTGTCTTTTTCTCTCATTAACAAGTTGGGCTTAAACCTGTGTGGGAGCCACATTTATCTCCACTTGCTAATATAAGAGACACCTGATACTGCACATGAAGCACACCAGTTAGGAATAAATCATATTTATTTAAATTTGGTAGTGATATATGTTTATGTGAGAAAATTGGTAGAGTAAGGTATAGTCATTTCTTAGAACAAAATATTCTAACTCTTTGCATCTCTTTATTTTTCAAGTTCAGCATAGTGAGGAACAAGGATTCAAAAGTCTAAAGATTCAAAGACTCCAAGGCTCAACATACTTAATGATTAATTTCCACTCATTCCAGTCATTCAAGAAATGAATGGCCTCTACCTCACTTTTCTTTTCTTTCATGTACACATATTCATATATGAATTTATAAATTGAAAATTCAATGAATTATGTTCTAGCTAGTTTCACGACTTGTGTTGAGAAAAAAAATACTTTAATGAATAAAAATAACATTTTCAGAAAAGATTTGTAAAATATTCTTTCTATATTATGATCTTTCCTTCTTTAAATATAATAATTCAATCTTGGTTTCAAAGTTATTGCATTTATAAGAAAAACACAAAATGTAGGAATAATCAAAATGCACCTTTTTTTCTTAAAAGTGATGAACTATAACTGATTAAATGTTTGAAGATGATAAGTTGATGATCACCGAGTTGCAAAAGTGAATGCAAGACATTAAATTAGTTAATGTATTGTATTTTCAATGATGTCAACTTAATATGGTTTGATTGTTCATACACATATTATCATAACCTTGAAGATCTGAAGAGACAAAGTTTATGTGGTTGGTAAAACATAAAAAGTCAGTATGCACCAAGTGACAGTGTATACTAAGCACAGTTTTTACCGAGCAAGTGTATACTGAGCACCACAATAAACTAGAGTTAATAACTGAGCATATGAAGATGATGACCAAGCTTAACTAAAGTTAAAGATCAACAAAATTGCTTAGCTGGTAGAGCTACAATTTAGGGTTTGACTGATTGATTTATTTATTTTCAAACAATCGGTTAAACTAAAGCAAGGAAGAAGATTTAAAGCAAGTTTTATTCAAAGTTATCAAGGAGAGATTTACAGAATAAAACTAAAGGAGATCTTTACGAAATAAAGAAAAGCATGACAATTTTTACGGATCAAGAAGATATCTACGACAAAAATAAGGAGATTGAGTGGCTAATCATGTCTATGTAAAGAGACAAGGAATTCATTGTCAAGTAGAGGAATGATGAATATATTTTGTGTGAAGATAGAATTCTTCATGTAGATCTGATCATACAGGTTGAAGAATAGAGCCAAGGAATTGTGCGAACACCGAGCAACAAAGAACAGAGCATTCACTGAGAAGAAGAAAGAAAGAAAGAAAAGTAACTAAAGTGTAGATTGATCAGAGAGGTATTATTGAACTAATAATAGATCTTAATATTTGCAAATCAAAATTATATTTTGAACAGATCATTTACTGTATCAGTTTAACCATTAATTTAGAAAATATCTTAACCAAGTGGGATTTAAGAGTGCTTATTGTATTGAGATACTCAAGAGTATCAAAAGGTTTTCTTGTTGACAACATAGTGAGTGCTAGGTCAAAAGAAAAACTGTTGGTTTTAAATCCTCTAACAAGGTCACACTTAACTATGTGTAATGTAAGCTTTAACAGGGTTGGCTCTTCATTGAGCTTACTTCAGAAGAGTGAAATAATTTTTGGTTATCGGTCCCAGGTTTTTTTTCCCATATTTGGTTTCCATGTTAAAATCTATGTGTCAAATGTGTATATGTCTCATTTCATTGATATTTTGTTTTACACATTATTGAAACTAGATTGGTCGATTAACTCTAAGTTTATTTTTTGCTACTTGGTAAATTCTAGAAAAGATAAACAATATATCTTACCGAGCAGGTTATATTTGCTAAAGATTATTTATGGCACACATCTTGTTGAAATTGGACTATAAGATAACTGAGGGTATTATACTTGAGAGACAAGTTATTGGTTGGATTTTTGGAGTTATTATTAAGGCCACTGATTCACCCCCCTCTCAATTATTCTAACAATTGGTATCAGAGCTTTGGTGCTTGGGAAAAAATTTTAAAGGGACTTAAGCTAAAGATTACAAGATGAGTAAAAGGGATGCGTCTAATTTGAACAAAGACAACTTTGCATCATGGAAAAGTAGGATAAGAATTCATCTATCTGGTATTGGAAATGATGTTACACAACACTTGGATACTAAATATGTTGCACATACTAGACCTCTAACTGTTGATCAATTGAGAGAGAAACATGAACACAAATCTATGATGATAGAACTTTATTTTGCACTAACCGATGCTGAATTTGAAGATTTTAAATCATGCACCTCTGTAAAGAAAATGTGGGACAAACTCAAGCTAGTACATGGAGGATACACCAATGTGATGAGAGATAAAGCTGAAAGTCTAAGAGGAAAGTTTGATGACCTGAGAATGAAAGAAGGAGAGAACATCACTTAGTACAGTGACAAAATCAAAGAATTTGTTAATGCTATCTGTGGAGTAGGAGGAGTACTTGAGGAAGAAATAGTTGTAACTAAAATTTTGAGAACCTTACTGCCTATTTATGCTATTAGAGTATCTTCAATTCAAGAAATGAGAGCAGTAGCTAATAAAAATGTTACTCTTGATAGTTTGATTGGTAGACTTATTTCATTTGATATTAACAACTATGACAACAGTGTCTTACTTACTATTGAGTTTGCATTCAAGTCTTCTCTGAAAATAAGAAAATCTAGTAACAAACACACTATGAGAAATGATAGTGATAGTGACAGTGATAGTGATGAATAAGAACTTGATGAACTTGAATCACTAATGGCTAGGAGATTACATAGAGGTAAAGGAAGATATAAAGGTAAATTACCATTAGTCTATTTTAATTGCAAAGAAATTGGACATTTTGCTGCTAGATGCCCTAACAAGAGAAAGGATGAAAGAAAAAATGACAAATCTTATGAAAATAAGTATGAAAAAAGTGATGACTGAGACTACAGAAGCAACTGACACTCTAATAGAAGAGATAATTGAGATTACAAGGACAAATGAAAAAATGCTTGTTACCTGGTTGAGAAAAAAGGTGAAAATTTTGACATTGATTCTGATGAAGATATTGAGGTAATATTTGTTGCTTTGAAGGATGATTCAGACGAAGAAGAAAGGTATATTGAAAAAACACTCATATCTAAAGTTAGAAAAAATGATGTCTAGATTATTGATAGTGGCTGTAATCATCACATGAATGGAGATAAAGAAAAGTTTGGAACTTTTGAATATTATAATGGCGGATCAGTTAGGATTGGTAATGACTCACCTTGACCAGTTGAAGGAAAAGGTACCATCATGTTGAATAATCTGATCAGATGTGAAAATACATATTGGGTGAAAGGACTTAACTATAATCTATTAAGTGTTTCATAGCTAAACAACACAGGACACCGAGTTGCATTTGAGAACAAAAAGGCAATGATCTGTAATGGAATAGGAAAGTTGATCAATACTGGTGAACAAACAAAAGGTAATCTATTCTATCTTGATGATATTGAGACCACTTGTTTATTGGATAGAAATGAAGACGGTTGGTTATGGAATAAAAGGTTATGTCATGTAAATTTTGACAACATGGTTAAGATAAGTAAGAGAATAAAAGTGAGAGGCTTACTGAGTATTTCAAAGCCCGACCATGTTATGTGCAAGAATTGTATAATGGGAAAAATGACAAAATCTAGTTTCAAGAGAAAAACCTACACATCTAATGATATTATGGAGGTAGTCCATACTGAATTATGTGGAATAATGAGAACAAAGGGCTATTATGGTGATAGATACTTTAAACTATTTGTTGATGACTATTCTAGGATGATGATTGTCATGTCGTTACAAGACAAATATGAAGCATTTAAGATGTTTAAATGGTATAAAGCTAAAGTTGAAAAACAAAGTGGAAAAGAACTAAAATGTTTAAGATTAGATAGAGGAGGAGAATTTATTTCTAATGAATTCACTAACTTTTGTAATGAGCATGGGATTACAACACAAGTTTCTACACTAAGAACACCATAGCAAAATGTGATTGCTGAAAGGAGGAATAGATCATTGTTGATTGTTCCAGAACATTGATGATTGAAAAAGGCATCACACAAATATTATGGAGAGAAGCTATAAGTAATGCTATCTATACACTGAACCAAGTTCAATTGAAGAAAGACACAAATAAGACACCTTATGAGCTATGGTATGGATACACACCAAATGTGAGTTACTTTAGAATTTTTGGAAGTCAATTTTATATACTGAAAGATGATAGAAATGGGAAACTTAACTCTAAAAGTGATGAAGGAATATTTGTAGGATAGTCTACTAAAAGAAAAGCTTATAAATGTTTCAACAAATCTTCTAACAAAATCATTGAGAGTGCAAATGTTAAAGTGGATGAATTTGCTGAGAAAAATGATGAGGAAAGAAGAAAGAAACCTGAAGATTACAATATATTTGTCTACATAGAAGAACCTGACATCTTTCCTGAGTGATAGAATAATGCAACTGAGCAATAGGCTGCACACACTGATAATTAGGAAAATGATCACAATGATGAACTGAGTGATGAAGATAAAAATGAAGAAAAGAGATCTGAACATGTACTTGCTAAATACTGGGTTACTGGTCCCAAGTGGTTTTTCCCTTAACAGGGTTTCCACATTAAAAATCCATGTGTCAATGTGTTTATGAGTCATTGCTTTAGTGTTTTTCATTACACATAACTAATCTAGATTGATCGGTATACACTAAGCAATTTACTAATTTTCTGTAATTGAAAGACTGCTATTCGGTAAACATTAAGAATAAAGTTTAACAGAGCACTCCGAAAAGTAGTTATTTGATAAGTATATTATTGAAGGCATACATCTTGTAGGACTGAAGATAACTAGAGGCTTAATATTGTGGTACTAATTTTTTGGGTTAATTGGAAAATTGTTGAGGCCACTGACTCACCCCCCCATCTCAGTTATTTCTAACAATTGGTATCAGAGCTTGTGTGCTTAGAAAGGGAGTTTAACAACTCAATCAAAAGATCACAAGATGAACAAATGAGATGTACCCAAGTTGAATAAAGACAACTTTGCATCATGGAAAAGAAGAATAAGACTCCACCTATTAGGTATTGGTAATTATGTTACTCAACACCTTGAAGCTGAATATGTGTTGCCTATAGGACCTCATACTCTTGAGAAATTGAGATAAAAGCATGAGAATAATTGCATGATGATAGAACTTACTTCCTCACTCTCTGATGCTGAGTTTGAAGATGTCAAAACCTGCACCTCTTTAAAGAAAATGTGGGATAAATTGAAGCTGGTATATGGAGGAGATGCTAATGTACTAAGAGCCAAAGCAGAAAGCCTTAGAGGAAGGTTTGATGACCTAAGGATGAAAGAAGGAGAAAATATCACTCAGTATAGTTGTAGAATCAAAGAGGTAGTCAATGATATCCAAGGATTTGGAGGTGTACTTGAAGAGGAGATAGTGGTAAGTAAAATATTAAGAACCTTACTACCTATATATGCTATTATATTTTCTGCTATACAAGAAATGAGAGCAATTGCAAACAATACCGTTACTCTAGATAGTCTTATTAGTAGACTAATTTCATTTGAGATGAATAACTTTGATAATAATGTCTTACCATCTGTATAATCTACATTCAAATCTTCTTTGAAAATAAGTAAGTCAATTCATAGATTCACTATTAGGAATGATAGTGAAAGTGATAATGAGGATCAAGGACTTGATGAGATTGAATCACTAATGTCAAGAAGATTGCAGAGAGGCAAAGGTAGATACAAAGGTAAATTACCACTTGTATGTATTAATTGTAAATAGGTTGGACACTGCTGCAAGATGTCCTAATAGAAGAAAAGATGACACAAGTAATGAGAGAACTTATGAAAATAAGTTTGACTGAGGTGATAAAAAATATTACCGAAGGAACTGACAATCTAAAAGAAGAGATACACGAGACTACAAGGACAAAGGAAAGAAAGCTAGTTACCTAGCTGGGAATAGAGCTGATGATACTGACACCGAATTTGAAGAAGATATTGAGATGGTATTTGTAGCCATGAAAGATGATTCAGACGACGAAGAAGAAAGGTATATAGAAATTGCACTCATATCTAAGGTTATTAAGAATGATGTCTAGATTATAGATAGTGGCTGCACTCACCACATGACCAGTGATAAGCAAAATTTTGAAACTTTTGAATACTATAATGGTGGATCAGTAAGAATGGGTAATGACACAACTTGTCCTATTGAAGGTAAAGGAACCATAATGTTGAATAACCTGATTAATTGTGAAAATGCTTACTGGGTAAAATGACTGAATTATAATATATTAAGTGTTTCACAACTAAATAATACAGGTCACCGAGTAGCATTTGAGAATAAGAAGGCAAAGATCTTCAATGAATCAGGAATGTTGATCAGTACTGGTGAGCAGACAAAAGGTAACCTTTTCTATCTTGATGACATTAAAACCACTTGTTTAATGTCTAAAAACAAAGACATATGGTTGTGGCACAAAATATTATGTCATGTGAATTTAGACAACATGATAAAGATAAGCAATAAAAGAAAAGTTAGAGGCTTACTGAGAATGTCAAAACCTGAGCATATCATGTGCAAGAACTTTCAAAAAGGTAAGATGACAAAGTCTAGTTTCAAGAGTAAAGCCCATAAATCTAATGCAATTCTTGAATTAGTCCATTCCAATCTATGTGGACCCATGAGGACAAAGAGTTACTATTGAGATAGGTATTTCATTCTCTTTGTTGATGATTATTCTAGAATGATGACAGTTATGTTCTTAAAAGATAAATCAGAAGCATTCAAGATGTTTAAATGGTATAAGGCTATGGTAGAAAAGAAAAGTGATAAGAAATTGAAATGCTTAAGGTAACATAGAGGAGGGGAATTTATTTCAGATGAATTCACTAATTTATGTAATGAGCATAGAATTAAAAGATAGGTTTCTATACCAAGAATACCATAGAAAAATGGAATTACTGAGAGGAGAAACAAATCAATTTTTGACTGTGCAAGAATATTAATGATTGAGAAAAGCATCACTCAAACTTTTTGGAGTGAAGTTGTCAGTACTGCTATCTACACATTAAAAATAGTACAATTGAAGAAGGACACAAAGAAGACACCCTATGAGCTTTGGTATGGTTACACACCCAATGTAAGTTACTTCAGAATCTTTGGTAGTTAATGTTATATTTTGAAAGATGATAGAAATGGAAAACTTGACTCCAAAAGTGATGAAGGTAACTTTCTAGGGTATTCGACCAAAAGCAAGGCTTATAAATATCTTAAACAGTCATCTAACAAGATCATTGAAAGTGAAAATGTAAGAATAGATGAATTTTCATAAAAGGATGATAAAGAAAGAAGAAAAGAACCAGAAGACTACAACATGTTTGTTTACACCAAAGAACTTGGCAATCTACTTGAGCAACTATGTATCGCTCCTGAGAAACAGAACATTGCAACCGAGCATCAGGGTGCAATTACAAAAAATTAGGATAATACTCAAGATGATGTACCGAGCGATGGAGATCAGAATGAAGGTCGAGAAGATAAGAAGAATGATGGAAAAAGAGCTGAACCAAAAATTTCCAAGTATGTTAAAAGACATCATCCACAAAATTAGATCATAGGAGATAAGAAGGCTAGAATGAGAACAAGAAGTAAGTCACTAAACACTACATGTTCACTTTGTGATTTTGACCCTAAATCTGTTAATACTACACTTTAAAATGAGGAATGGGTCAGTTCTATGAATGAAGAAATAGAATAGATTGAGAAGATCAGTACATGGACATTAGTACAGAGACAGATGATAAGAATGTCATTGGTACCAAATGGATATTCAAAAACAAGCTGAATGAGAATGGAGAAGTCACAAGAAATAAAGCAAGATTAGTATGCAAGGGGTATGCACAAGAAGAAGGTATTGATTATGGAGAAACCTTTGCACCCATTGCTAGACTAGAAGGAGTTATAATTCTTCTTGCTTATGCTGCATTCAAAGGATTCAAGGTATACCAGATGGATGTCAAATCTGCATTTCTAAATGGAATACTTGAAGAAGAGGTATACATTGAACAACCAGAAGGGTTTGTAGATCCATACAAGAGAAAAATAGTATGTAGACTACATAAATCCTTGTATGGATTGAAACAAGCATCGAGAGTCTGGTATGAAAGACTTCACTCCTATCTCATTAGTATTGAATTTGTAAGAACAAGTGAAAATAACAATCTATACTTAAAAGAAGATACCAATGATAATATTCTGATTGTTAAAACATTTGTTGATGATATCATTTTTGGGGGAAATGAAATTCTATGCAAATCCTTCGATAATGAAATGAGCAAAGATTTTGAAATCTCCATGTTTGGGGAGATCAAATTCTTTCTTGGTCTACAGATTCTTCAACAAGATGCAGGAATATATATCACTCAGTCCAAATACATCAAGGAAGTGCTGAAGATATTCAAAATGGAAGATTCCAAACTAGTTGGAACACCTATGGCTACTAGATGTAAGATGAAAAAGGAAGAAAAATCAAGTGAGGTAAATCAGACCTTGTATAAATCAATGATTGACAAACTAATGTATATTGTTCATACTAGACTAGATATTACACATGCAGTTGGAATAGTTGCAAGATTCTCTGCTAATCCCAAAGAGTCACATATGATTGTTGTCAAGAGAATTCTGAGATATTTGAAGAACACCGAGGACTATGGATTATGGAATAAAAGAGAAGGAAATTTGAGCTACAAGTCTATACACATGTTGATTGGCTAGAAACATTGATGACCGAAAGAGCACAACTAGAGGAGCATTCTTCATGGGTGATAAACTTGTCACATGGATCAGAAAGAAGCAAGGATGCATCTCTCAGTCTATTGCAGAAGGAGAATATGTAGTTGCTGTTGCAAATTACTCCAATATTGCATGGATCAAATAGTTGCTGGAAGGTATGAATATGAAGATTCTTGAATGAGTGATTATCTATTGTGATAATACCAGTGCAATTAATACTTATAAGAATCTAGTCATGCATGCTAAAACTAAGCATATTGCTATCAAGTATCACTATCTAAGAGAACAAGTGCAAGAAAAGGAGGTGATACTGGAATATGTTCAATCAAAGGAACAACTAGCTGACATCTTTACCAAGCTATTACCAAAAGATACATTTGAGTACCAGAGATAGAGAATAGGGGTACAACCCTTTTCTATTGGTCAGTAAGATGACTAGGAGATTGTATCAGCCTATACATAAATCAAAATATCATTCATGTTGACGCAAGCACCAAGATGAATAGTAATAGATACATCTGCACACAACAAGGTACAAATCTGCACCAAACACAAGAGTCAATATATTGTTGATGGATAGGGAAATTCAAGAAGTATATTATAAAAAGGGAATGCAAGATGATATAGAAGAATTTTTTGGCATTGTTGTTAAAGGGAGATATTATTTCATTATTATAAAGAGATTATATCATTATCCATGAAGAAAATTTCCTAAGAATTCAAAGAAAGAGTTAATCAATATCCAGAGTGATTGATTACATATGAAATATCCATCAAAGGGAGAGAAGTAACAAAAGGGAGAGAATACATAATAAGGGAGAGACTGCTGTCAAAGAAAAAAGAGATGCTCATCAGAAATAGAGACAGAAGCTGCTACATCTATCCAATAAAGAGATTGAAGATTGAAGAAACTCACTCTACAAGAAACAAATCTAAGCTATTTGAGCTTACCGAGGGCCAGCCATTTGTAATAGTTACAATAGGAAAGATTGATGAACTTCAACTATTATATTTCATATTGTATTAGTGATAATATAGTCTGATAATGTAGTGTGTTTCCATCAATGCCAATGGGAGAGATTGATGACATGTAACTCATTAAATGTTTGAAGATGTTAAGTTGATCACCGAAATGTAGCAAGATAATGCAAGACATTAAATCAGTTAATGGATTGTATTGTCATTGATGTCAACTTGATATAATCTGATTGGTTATATTCAAAGTGTCAAAGACTTCAGAGAATCAGAGAGATAAAGATTATGCTTTTAGTAATGCATAAAATACCAACATTCACTAAAGTGACTTTAAACACCGAAGGCTAGTGGAAACCGAAGGACAAAGATAACCAAAAGTTAAGTCATAGTGATGCCCGAGAAAATTAATCAATGAGAATTATCGATGAGAAAAATCACAAGCATTAGTGATGGCCAGAATTATAGTGTTAACCGATAGAGAAGCCTGAGGAAAATTGAAGTGTTGACTAAAGCTATCAAAGAGTTAAAACACCAAAGTTAACTAGAGTTCATAAATGACAAAATATCTAGCTAGTAGAGCTAAAGATAGACTTAACTGGTTGTTGACATTGTTTTAATCGATAAGTTAAAGCCAGAGATAAGTAAAGGATTTGAAGCTACTTTATCCAATTGGCAAGAATATTTCTACAAGATAAAATAGGAGTTATGTTTTAACTCAAAATTGGATAAGATTGTGGATCACGCCAAGAACAAGAAAATCAAGAAGAGAGAAACAATGATATCATGTCTATAAAGAGACAATTAATTCATTATGAATTAAGGGGAGTGAATAAAAAGGAGGATGCTGAAGAGAAACTAATGAAGAACAACTTCATAGATTCGTGATCAATCAAGCTGAAGAAAGGGCTAAAGATTTTTGTGGACAGTGAGAAACAAAGCACAACATCAATGAGCAGAAAAAAGTGGAGCAAAGGTATTGAAAATATATATTGATTAGAATGGTTTAATGAGATTACAATAGATCTGAAAATCTGCAAGTATAAGTTGTATATGTGAACAGATCATTTACTATTTTAGTTTAATCATTGATTCAAAAATTCTCTTAACCGAGCATGATTTGAAGATCCTTTCTATATTGAGATGCATCCAAGGAGTATCAAAATGTTTGATCATGAAGATAGGATGAGATTCCAGATACCATTTGACAAACTACACTGGGTTTGGTCATAGAAGGTAGCATAGAGATGCCCGCTATCAAGTGACAAAATAATATTTTAAATCCTCTAACAAGGTCACACCTAACAGTGTGTTTGTAACCTTTAACAGGGTTCGCTCTTCACCGAGCTCACTTCAGAAGAGTGAAAATTTTGGGTTACCGGTCCCAAGTTCTTTTCCCTTAATAGGGTTTCCACATTAAAAAAAATGTGTCAATGTGTTTATGAGTCATTACTTTAGTGTTTTTCATTACACATAACTAATCTGGATTGATCAGTATACACTAAGAAATTTACTATTTTTTGGTAAATGAAAGACTACTACTCAGTAAACATTAAGAATAAAGTTTAACAGAGCACTCTGAGAAGTAGTTATTTGATAAGTATATTTGAAGGCATACATCTTGTAGGACTGAAGATAACTAGAGGCTTAATATTATGGTACTAATTTTTTGGGTTAATTGGAAAATTGTTGAGGCCACTGTTTCACCCCCCCTCTTAGTTATTTCTAACAAATGATATGATATGCAAGTCATTTGCTGATGAAATGAGAAAAGAATTTGAAATGTCAATATTTGGAGAGATCAAAATTTTTCTTGGTCTACAAATTCTATAACAGGCTGAAGGCATCTACATCACACAATCCAAATACATCAAAGAAGTTCTAAAGATATTCAAGATGGAGGACTCCAAACTAGTTGGAACACCTATGGAAACCAGATGCAAATTGACAAAGGAAGACAAGACAATCGAGGTTAATCAAACTTTATACAGATCTATGATTGGTAAAATAATGTATGTTGTACACACTAGACCTGATATAGCACATGCAGTTGGTATAGTTGCAAGATTCTCTGCTAATTGTAAGAAATCACACATGACTCTTGTTAAAAGAATTTTGAGATATCTGAAGAATACTAAAGACTATGGTTTGTGGTACACTAAAGAAGGAAAATTTGAGCAAGTTTATACTAATTCTAATTGGTTTGGAAACATATATGATAGAAAGAGCACTAAAAGAGGAGCATTCTTTATGGGTGATAGACTTGTCACATGGATAAGTAAAAAGCAAGGATGCAAATCTAAATCAACTACAGAAGAAAAATATATAGCTCCTGCTGCAAATTTCTCTAACATTGCATGGATCAAGAAATTCCTAAAAGGTATGAATGAAGAAATTCTTGACCTAGTAATTATCTATTGTGATAACACAAGTGCTATAAACATTTCAAAGAACTCTGTCATGCATGCTAAGATAAAGCACTTAGCTATTAAGTATCATTACTTGAGGGAACAAGTACAAGAGAAATATGTAATACTAGAGTATGTAAAATCAAAAGAACAAATAGCAGACATAATCAAAAAACCATTTCCAAAAGGTACATTTGAATACCTAAGGAATATACTAGGGGTTCGTCCCTTGTCTACTGGTCACTAAGATGACTAGGAGGCTGCATAAGCCTACACATTATCAAAAGATTAATCATGTTTATACAAGCTAATATATGGACTGCAATGACATATCACTATACAAAAGGTACTTATCTAAACCACACACCAGAGATATTGTTGGCTACTACAGAGCTATATATTATTTTTGCATTGCTGTCAAAGGGAGAGAAAGATTTAATGAAATATCCATCAGAGAAAGAAGATTCTACAACACAAAGGTAGAGAAAGATTCAAGGAAATGGAGAGAATTGGAGAGAGTTAACACTACATATCTATCCAAAAAAGGGAGAAGAGATTATATGAGAAAGGGAGAAGACATAATCAAAAGACATAACTTATATACCTATCCATTGAAGGGAATGAAGAAAGGGAGAGCACACAACATAATCAAATCTAAGCTATAAGAGCTTACCAAGATTCATATATTTGAATTGGTTATAGAACAATAATTTTGGTATGTTATGGCTGTTGGAAATGAGATAATTAATTGAGAGGGGAGGGGTGAATCAGTTACTCCAAAACAAACCCTTTGTCCCTTAGATGTCTTAAATACTTTAACATTGTTACTCGGTTAATTAAGATATTCTTCTCTAACTCGGGTGTCAAAGAAATATTTATAATATCCAATGCAATTATACTTTAGTGATTAAGAGCATAAACATAAAGCTTAAAAAAAATAACATATACACAGGTGACACCAAGATTTAACATGGAAATCCAATATGAGAAAAACCACCAATGTAACTAGTTACTGTTTTTCACTCTTATGAAGTCAGCCCTGTTAGGAGCCAACCCTGTTAAAGGTTGCAATAATAAACTATTAGGTGTGACCCTATTAAAGGATTTAATCACCCTGTAAGGAGTGGCCTTGTTAGAGGTCTTCAACACTTCAACATAGAAATGCTACCTTGTGAGAGGATTTACAAAAAAGACTGTTAAGTCTACTCTGTTAAGAGATTTGAAATCACTTCTACAATTTTTAGAGAGTAAAAATGAATTGACCTGTATGTGTAAGAAATTGTCTTTGCTAATTCAGATCTCTGTTATGATTATAATTGGATCCTTTCTGATCAGATGTTCCATTGGAGCTCCAAGTGATCTGTACTCAAGAATAATCCTATCTAATTTTTCCTTCACTCTTCATATCATATAATTCCACACTTGTTCTTTCACACACTCACTTTCTCATCCACACATTCAATCCAAACTTGACCTTTCATATATATGATGATCCCTATCAAGTCGACTTGAATAAAATTTTAAATAATAAATCACAATTCAGTCAGCCTCATATAATAAATTAATTATATAATGTAAATCACTATTGGTCGGCTGCCATTGAATGCCTGACCATGAATAAAATGCTCGAGTGACTCAGTCAACACTGAACTTCTTCAATACCTGACTGAACTAGGTCAAAACTAAAACAACTCATTCTATTTAACCAACTGTGTTCGGTATGAATGTAGACATTTGTGTAACATCACTACATAAGTGTAAATATATTTGTAACATCAATGACAATACACAATTGAATAATTTTTTTCAACAATCTCCCTCTTTGGCATTGATGGCAACACATGTCATAATACAAAGAATTTTAGAGAAACATAAATTTTTTTCTAATGTCTTTAGCTTCATTTTGATTCTCATCCAAAAAATCCCCCTGACATCAAAATCTCCCTCTTTTATATTATCTTATGTATTATAGAAAACTCTCCCTCTTTTATCTTATTCTTATGTATTATAGAAAATCTCCCTCTTTGATAACATATGCCAAAGAATCCATAAGTTACTTAACTTTATTCTGTAAGACCCCATCTTCTCAAATACTAATAGTCATTACTATTTCACTTTGTAATTGTTATGTACCTAAATGTACTAATTCATCTGCAATGAGCTCTAATGTACATGCATCAACTGATAGATCTTCACTGTCACTCAGGTTGATGCATCACTAAACTATATTTTAGTGAGCTTCAATTAGGGGAAGCACCCCTAGATTTCCTCTAAGATACAATAATGCATCCTTAGGTAAAGGTTTGGTGAATATGTCTGCAACTTGTTCTTTGTTATTCACATATTCCAACCTTACTTCTTTATTTTGTACCAATTCCCTCAAAAAATGATACTTTATTACTATATGCTTGGTTTTGGTGTGCATCAAAAGATTCTTTGAAATATTAATGGCACTGGTGTTGTCATAGTAGATAATAACTGATTCTTTTACTTCTTCCTTCATTCTTGACAACAACTGATTGATCCATATGATGTTTGAATAGTTCACTGTTGTAGCAACATATTTTGCCTCTGCTATATACTGAGAGATACAATTCTATTTCTTGCTAGTCCAAGACACTAACCTCTTTCAAAGAAAGAAAGCACCACCATTAGTTCTTTTCCTATCATCAACACTTCTAGCCCAATCAACATCAGTGAATGCTTTTAAATAAAATTTTCCACCTTTCTTATACCATAAACCATAGTCTTTAGTACCCTTCATATATCTTATAATTATTTTGATTGCCAGTAGGTGCTTGTCTCTGGGATTAGCTGAAAATATTGCAACAATTCTAATTTTCAATGCAATATTGGGTCTAGTGAGAACAACATACTGCAATTTTCCAATCATGGATCTGTAGTTGGTCTGATCTACCTCTTTTGAATCATCATCCTTAGACAATTTCTGTCCAGTACACATGGGTGTTCCAATAGGTTTGGAATCTTCCATACCAAATTTATTAAGTATCTCCTTGATATATTTTGATTGAGTAATGTAGATACCATCCTTCATTTGATGTACTTGTAATCCAA